>CAUYLG010077009.1:0-18364 GCA_963573385.1 Cacajao melanocephalus | reverse complement strand
AACCCCTGGGCCAAGGCAGGGTGGGCTAGAGCCTAATGAGAGGCTGGCAGTTTGCTGTCCAGGTGGAGGTATATATATATATACATATATTTTTTTTTTTAGGATATTTTGCCTAAACTGACCATCTCTGGGTTATAATTTGTCTTAGATGCTCAGAGATACAATGAACTAATTTATCTTTTGCAATGCCTGACCTGAGAAGCTGTAGTGGGAAAAATCAGACCACGAGGCAATTGGTTAGCTACTCTTTCTTTGCTTCGGGTGGAGCAGGGTAGGGCGGTCTTTATTACTATATTCTCTGTGGAAATGTTACCTCAGCTATTCTGTAATTAATAATGAAACATAGGACTAATATGTAGTCTCCATGAAGCAAATAGAACTTCCAAGCAAGGCCACAAGATAATGATTAAAACTGCAAGATTCAAAAGTGGCTGGTTTATCACAGGCTTCCTTCAAAAAGGTTATTTATTGCCGGGTGCAGTGGCTCACGTCTGTAATTCCAGCACTTTGAGAAGCAGAAGCAGGCGGATCAATAGAGGTCAGGAGTTCAAGACCAGCCTGGCCAACATGGCAAAACCTTGTCTCTACTGAAAATACAAAAAATTAGCCAGGCATGGTGGTACATGCTTGTAATCCCAGCTACTCGGGAGACTGAGGCAGGAGAATCACTTGAACCCAGGTGGCAGAAGTTGCAGTGAGCAGAGATCACGCCATTGCACTCCAGCCTGGGTGACAGAGTGAGATTTTATTTAAAAAAGTTATTTATTCATTGATGATCTTTTATATTAGGTCTCAAAAGAGCTCTTTTATTCTTTTCACATAAAGTGCACCTACTAATCAAATATATTTGTTAATATGTCTCATTTTCTTTCGTTTTCTTTTTTTTTGAAATGGAGTCTCAACCCTGTCACCCAGGCTGGAGTACAGTGGCAAGATCTTGGCTCACTGCAACCTCCGTCTCCCAGGTTCAAGTGATTCTCGTGCCTCAGCCTCCCAAGTAGCTGGGATTACAGGTACCCGCCACCACACCTGGCTAATTTTTGTATTTTTAGTAGAGGCTGGGTTTCATCACGTTGGTCAGGCTAGTCTCAAACTCCTGACCTCAAGTGATCCACCTGCCTCAGCCTCTCAAAGCGCTGGGATTACAGGCATGAACCACTGTGCCCAGCCTCTTCATCTTTAAAATAAAGAAATGAGGCTTGCTGAGCTCCTAAGATCTCTTCCAGCTTAACATCCTATGATTTGGATACTTCAGTGGTATTTAGATAGTACTACATGGACCTACATATAGTACTTTGCAGGTGACAAAGCAACTTTGCATCCATTATGTCACCAGATTCTCTTAGTAACCTTTTGAGGTACCAGGGTAGGTTTTATTTACCCTGTTAGACAGGTGTAGGAGCTCGTCCAGGTCACAGCTAATAACTGATAAAACTAGGAATGGAATCTAGTATGCTGGGTGTTAAAAATCAGTGTTCTTTCAGCTGGGCACAGTGACTCATGCCTGTAATCCCTGCACTTGTGGAGGCCAAGGTGAGAGGAGGTCTTGAGCCCAGGAATTTGAGACCAGCCTGGGCAATATAGTTAGACCCCGTCTCTTAAAAAACAAAAAAAAATCAGTGTTCTTTCATTTACACCATGCAACCTTGAAACTAAAATTGAGAACATGAGGCAGTGTTTAACTTAGAGATTTTAAATAATATAATTGGCAGTGTTATACAGAAGTTCCAAGGTTACTGATAACAGTCAGGGTCTGTCAATCTGATCCAGGAAAGTATGTTACTATTTGCATTGGTCCCAGAATCAAGTATTAGCAAATTGTGTTAAATGAACATAGGATGAAGCCAAGAAATATGACAGCATAGCATTATTAAGCTTCTCTGGTGAAATTCAAGGGTTTCTTTTGTCTTCCAATTCAATTTGGTAGGTGACATTTCAGTAAACGGTAGCGGTAAGAAAGAGTGGAAACAGCCAAGATTTCAAGCCTAGTAATAAAGCAACTCCTACATCCCTACTCACCTCAGGTCTTTTTGACTATCCCAGAAACACATACTTTTCCTGAAAAAACAAAGCACTGGAAGGATTACCAACTAGAAAGAACCTGCCCTCCCCAAAGTAGGTGGTTTTTCCGATAAGCCCAAGGTATGTTTCACGGGATCACTGGTTGCTGTCTCTTACCCAGGAATCTGGAGAGGTTGACCATAATAAAGCATTTTAAAATCCAAGCACTTAGTCTGACCTGGAATTTCCTCAGTCTCCAGGTGGCTCTTTGTAGAACAATGCGGATTCTCAAAGGTGTCCATAGTTAAAGAAAAAATTACAAACCATTGCGCTACAGAGAGCCATCTGCAGTTTCCTCTTAGACAGATGTTCAGATGGCACACATGGTCACTAAATTTTACATAATATTTCAGGAAGTTCACAGATTTCCTGAAGCCCACTCATGAATCACAATCCTGGTTAAGAACTCCTGGATTCATATGCCAGGTGGTGATAAGTGCTTTGGTATATAAACTTAAACCAGAATTTGGCGGAATGATTACCACCTTGGATAGGATGGTCAGAGTTGTTCTCTCCGAAGAGGTCACTTTTGAGCAGAGTTGAGCTGGTGCAGATACCTGAGTGAGCATTCCAGGAAACGCCAACAGCAAGCGCAAACGTCCGTAGGAGAGAATGTGCTTGGCGGGCTCGACGTACATTTATTCACTTGGGACACACTCTCATTTCAGTTTCTCTTCTCCACTTTTCCCCTCATCCTTGTCTTCCTTTTTCTCGCTCCTGGGCCCTGGACCTCCCGAGCGCAGGGGGCTACGCCTCCTTCTTCCCCCGGCCTCACCAGGGCTGCCTTAGCTGACATTTTCATGGAACAGGAAACTGAGAGTCAGGAAAGCTGAGGTCTTATACCGAGGTCTTGCCATTTTGCATGTCCCGAGTCAGTCACTGGTTAACTCTGAACTTCAGGTTCCTCGGCAATCAGAGATTATAAACAAAGAGATCTTTACAGCCTATTTCAGATCTGAGATTCCAACAGCCAAATTCTTTTCACTTCCTTTCTTCCCCCTCTCCTTCACTTGGCCTCCCTTCCTGTCTCCTCTCTTCTCCCAGTCTTTTTTTTTTTTTTTTTTTTTGAGACAGAGTCTGGCTCCGCCGCCAGGCGCCAGGCTGGAGTGCAGTGGCGCGATCTCGGCTCACTACAACCTCCGCCTCCCGGGTTCAAGCAATTCTCCTGCCTCAGCCTCCCGAGTAGCTGGGATTACAGGCTCGTGCCACCACGCCCAGATAATTTGTGTATTTTTAGTAGAGACGGGGTTTCACCATGTTTGCCAGGATGGTCTCGATCTCTTGACCTCGTGATCCGCCCGCCTCGGCCTCTCAAAGTGCTGGGATTACAGGCGTGAGCCACCGCGCCCAGCCCCCAGCTTTCTTCTTAACCACCGTGCTACCCGAAACTCTTTTCCTCCTGGTTAGCGTCTGCGCAAACAGGCGTGGAAGATAAATTTTGACCCCGCTTAGCAGCCGTAGTCAGTCAGGCGTGCCGGCGTGGGGAATTGTGGGAGAAGATGGCGGCCGCCGCACAATCCCGGGTTGTCCGGGCCCTGCCAATGTCACGTAAGTGTCACCGGGAACAGCGACCCCTGATCCGGATTCTGAGACGGGGATCTAAGGTTTTGGGAGTGGCGCCGTGCTGCAGCGGTCACGCCGACTTCCTAGGCACTCTGGTTTTTCTAGGTCTGGCGCTGCCTCTGGTTTCTCCTTTTGCTTTCCACTTCCACGGCTTACATACTCAATTGTACATCTTGGGAGGGGACAAAAAATCTTGAGCAGCGGGAAGCGAAGAGAAGAAAGCAGGGGGTACCTAAGGGATCGAGAGAGTCAGAGTTCTGATGTAGTTGTAAGGGTTTAGGGTTATGAGAAATATTTGTATGGGGCGGGGAGAGAAATCTGTTAAGGGAGCGAAAAAAGGCTAGTGGCGAGAGGTTTTCTTGGATTGACTTTGTGACCTTGTGCAAACCCTTAATAGGTCTCAATTCAGATTCTTCATGGCACGATGGAAATGATAATATTACAATATCTGGGAGGCTCTGATAAGATTAAATGAGCTAATGTTTATAAAAGCATCCTTTTAACCCAAAGCGTCTTTACTGATGTAGAATGTGTTGGGCCGAGTGACTTCGGGTCTGGGGGAGAGAAGGATGTTTGAGGAGAGAAGAATCAGGAGCTTGGTGGAAAGGAAAGTGAAAAAGAATGGAGGCTATCTTAGAATTTGTTAGCATTATTTGTTTTCTAATCTGATTGGATCCGCTCCCAGTCCTCAAATTGAAAACATACATTTGCCCTTCCACTCACTAAAAAGCAAGGCAATTAGAAATACGATTATACTTCATTATTATTCTTTCACCCTCTGCTCTTCCACAAATATATTCCAATCAAACTCCAAAAGTTGTATTTGTTCTTAGTGTATTTTAATCTTACAGAATATCATTTGCTTTCAAAATTGGCTCATGTCAGAATCACTCGTAGAGCTTTATAAAAAATAGAAATGAAGACTGATTGTAGAGCGATTGAATCAGAATTTATGAGATTAGCTTCTTGCACCTTAAATTTTTAAAAGCACCACAGATAGGTTTGATGTTCAGTCTAAGGCAAGGATTAGGAGTTTAGAGGATCCTCTTTTTTTTGTTTTCCATCATGGTTAGAACTCCTGCGTACCACTGGGAAGGTGGTGGTGCACATCACTTATAGTGGATAGTTTTGTAGTCACAATGTCTTTGCAAAAGCATTTGCTGGTTCTTGTTAAACTATTACATCTGTATGATATAATGTAGATTGTGAATGGTAATCGCTGTTTATTGAGTACCTGCTATCTGCCATATCCAGTTCTAGGTATTGTAATTAATTTTCTCTTTTAACTTGCCTTCCTCTGACTGACACCATAGCTTGTGTTCTCAACCACTCTGTGTTATTGTGTGCTAAAGTAAGTTTTTGAGTAAATTCTGGAGAGGCAAGTCTAGTACGTAAAATAATTCACACACTATAGGACAGAACCGTGTAAGACAACTGTATATAGTTAAGCATGGTAAGACTATTATGTATCACCGGAAATCATAAAAGGGAAAGATTATCATTTGAGGTACTGAAGGAAGATTGGAAGACGAGTGGAGAATTGTAGTGCTCCCATTGACCTCTTTAGAGCTGTTATGATCTGGAAAGTCTTCTGGGAAAGACAAGTGGGTAAGAATGGAGTCATGAGGTATTCAAGAGGCAGTGAAATGACTACCTGTATATCTGGGTTAGTGGAAAAGGAGGTTGAATGTGTTAGATGGGATCAGACAGTGGAGACCTTTGAAAGCCAAGCAGAGTTTAGACCAGTAGTCTCCAAAGGGAGTTATGCAAGAGGACCTAATAAGTTATGGAAATATAATATTAGAACTCCTAAAAACTCTTTTCTATAGTAACAGTAGCTAACACTTATGTAGTTTAAACTGTATGCCAGACACTATTCTAAGTAATATATGATTTATAATGTGTATATTATATTGGCACTATGTAGAGCATGCATATAATTTTTTAAATACTTTTAAAAAATTAATGCACTGTGCAAGCAAATATGTTACAGTAGGAAACCAACGTAGGTTTTTAAGCAGAGAAATATAATGAATATATTGTTCTTCTAATAGTACCCATAATAAATGGAAGAAAGAGATGCTGAAACCAAAGAGAATAATAATTTATATTTATTGAGCACCTACTATTTGCAAGGCACTGTGACAGCTGCTCGCCCACATATTATTAATTCTCATCAACCCTTTAAATTGTGAGCTTCATGAAGCCAGGGTTTTGTATTTTACTGTGATAGTCACAGTATCTAGAATAATACTTGGCCCATAATTATTTAAAAAAACAAATAGCCATGTGAGGTTAGTGTGATGTTACCTTCTGAGAAATTTCAAAGTAGTAAAAGTAAAGCAGCTATTATTCATGGAATGCTTAATATGCTCTGGGTAATGTACTAAATGCTTTATGTCTAATCTAATCTTACGTCCAAGATTTATATCTAATCTTCTTAACAGTCCTTTGAGATATTAATTCCTTAACTCTAGTAATTCTTCCCAGTTCACTGACTCTGCCATCTTTTCCCTGTCTTATCCTATGTCCTCGCTTCCTTATTCTAATCATTCCCTTTTATACATTCTCAACTCTCTAGCCCAACTCCTATTTTCATAAAAAAACACTGACCCTGATTAAACAAAACTTTCCACATAATTTGCTGCCTGCCACTAAGCAATGGAGAACGGGGCTAGGGAAAACTCCAAACTGACTGGCTTTATGTTAAATTCATGCATACAAATCTCAAGTAGATTTTCAGTGCTACATTTTTCTAGGAAATCAGATGAAAACAGTCATTTTTCCACCATAAACTCTAATAGTTGATATGTGATACTTCTTTGCCTTTTCTCTTATTACAGTGGGTAGGCTCCTTCTGCTCTGTTCTGTGGCCAGTTCCATCACTTTGCATTTGATCTCATCCTCTCTCAGCTATTCATTCCCTTTCCAGAATCAGTAATACCCCACCCCTCCCATGTCATTTCCATGGAAAATGTCATTTACATGGAAATCCTGTCATTTCCATCAGCACAAAAATGTTAACTGATATTTAAAACAAACAAACAAAATTGTCCTTGTCCTTGTGTTTCTCTAGTCCAATATCTCATTCCTCAGAAGGATTATCTATACTCTTCATCTACTTACTTCCTTGCCTCACAGGCTCTCTTTAGTTTACTCCAGTCTGGCTTTCAGTCTCACTAATCCAATAAAATTGCTCTTATTTATGCCACCTACAGCCACATCCTCCAGATTCTGTGGTCCTCTGTTCTCTTTCTGCTTCACTTTCAGCATTTGATAAAGTTAACTATTCTCTTCTTGAAACACTTTCTTTTTTGGTTTTTAGATTCTGTTTCCTTCTGTGTTTTTTTCCTACCTCACGGGACTCCTTTTTTTATCTCCTTTACTGGCACTTTGGGCTAGTTACTAACCTTATCTATAAGGTGGTGATAAAGGTAGCATTAAAAAAAGATAATACCTATGAAGCACTTAGAATAATGCTGGACACCTGCTAAGAGCTATTTAAAGTTAGCTGCTAATATGATGTTATTATTTTGTTGTTATTATTATTATGTGTTTGTTCTGTGATATTTACTTTTAATTTCTGTCGCTATTAGTGAGCCAGGCTATTTCTCCAATTCCATACTTTTGGATAGGGAAGAACAATGGCTTTTGGGCAGAATGCCACTGGAAAGTCATCCCTAGAAAACAAACACAGATTTTCTAAAGGAAGTCGTATTTGTCTCTTTCAGCTCTCCTCAAGTGTACAAAGCACGAATGCTAAACTCCAAAGTTTCTTGACTGGAGCAGAAGTGCGTTAGCGCTGTAAACCTTTTTGTTTTTACTTACATGAAAGTCGAGCAGCTATCTCTAAAATTCTACTCTAAGAAGTTAGAAACGACTTGAAAACTGGAGAGTATCCAAAAGAGATTCGCATTCCTTCTGTATGAAGAATATTTGACAGGACAGGAAATGTTTAACCTGGAGAAGAAAATATTTAGTGGGGATATAATTGCTACACTTAATTGTAGAAGAGGGATTAGACTTGTTCTTTGTCATTCTGGGGAAGCACAGGGCTAAAAACTTCTGGGAAGCAGTCACTGATTCCTGTTGTGGTAGAACTTTCGTTCTGTTATGGCTCAAAGCAGAATGGACCACTACAGGAAGTAGTGAGTTTCCAACTCTGCAGGTGTTCAGGCAAAAGCCAGATGGTTTCTTTGCACACATGCTATAGAGGCGATATAAGCATCGGTGAATGAACTTTGGGGGTCCATTCTAGTACCAAGAACCTCAGTCTATGAAAAAGAAATGGGATAATTTGACAAAATTCTTGCCGTTAAGCTTCCTAAAAGGCAGAACATCTTTTCTCAAGCACTTCACTCCTTTTTATCATTATTTGTGATGGTATTCAGTGGTTTTTATTGTAAGTCTCAACTACTGAACTGCATTCTTTCTTTTTTAATGTTCTGTATTAATAATCCTCTGCTTCCACCCGATATCATCAACTTCATTTTTCATTAGTCACCAGTTTCAGTTTCTGTTCCAGGAGAGTCTTTTGTGTTGCCCTGTGCTAGGCTTGTTCATTTTACCTCTGCATTGTTATGTGTTTCTCACGGAATTCTGTCCTTTCTTTTTTTCCTATTTAAGACCTTTCTCAAAACATTTTATCCAGGAATCCTTCCTCATGGTAATGTGATTTAGTGCTCCTTTATTATGTATTCTCAGTTCCTTTCACCGTATAGGCTTATACTTTCCTACTTTGTGACTGTTTAATGTGTTTTATGAATAATGTGACTTATCTTTTTAGGTAAGTTACATTGTGTAGAGTAGGGAATATATTTCCTCCTGTCCTATGGATTCTATGTTGTAGTATTTTGTGTTTATTATTGCTTTTGATAGTGAAATTACTAAAGTACTGATTGAAAAATAATGTTACAAGTTTTTAGGGAAAGGAGCTGTTTGTGTTCACAGTTTTAAAAATATTAATATTTGCCATTGTTGTATACTTTGGGGTTTTGTTTAAGGTTCTGCCGTTAGTGCAATAGCCACATCTGTGTGTCATGGCCCACCCCATCGCCAGCTTCATCATGCCCTCATACCTCATGGGAAAGGTGGACGTTCCTCAGTCAGTGGGGTCGTGGCCACTGTGTTTGGAGCAACAGGATTCCTGGGCCGATATGTTGTCAACCATCTTGGTAAGTAAAGTTCTTTGAGTTCATATGCTCCCTTGCCACTGATCAGGATTGCCTGATGAGAAGCCGTGAGCTATGTTTCTCTTCATTTTAACAGCATTATTAATTACTCCTATCTTGGATGTATGTAATTTTTATTTGTTGTGACGTTAAGAGCACACTAATGCTCCTATATAGGAATTATTAAGATGGGAATAAGGGACTCTGAAAAGCTATGGCATCCTTAGCATGGCAAAATATTCCTTTTGTCAAATATAATATCAATTCACATACTATATTAGAATTTAAATATTTACCAAATCACAATTGTATAATATATCCATATTATGTTAATATTGATCCTTTTTTCAATCGATTCTTTTAGGACGCATGGGGTCACAGGTGGTTATACCTTATCGGTGTGATAAATATGACACCATGCACCTTCGTCCCATGGGTGACCTGGGCCAGCTTCTGTTTCTGGTAAGGGCCTTTATGGCTGATTGAAGTTGATAAATATACATTGCTAAGATCATTTTTAGGAGTAAGAGGGCTGATTGATTGAAACTGACAAATATAAATTACTGAGGTCATTTTCAGGAGTAAGAAGCAGATAAAGCAATAATTTCATCTTAAAATGAACCAGAGGCACTCTCTATTCACAGGTCTTTCTTTGAGGTAGGTTACCAAATCTTTGTCATGCAAACTCTAGACTGGCAATTGGCAAACTTTTTCTGTGAAGGGCCAGATAGTAGATATTTCTGGCTTTGCAGGTCATAGTCTTTGTCATAATTACTCAGCTCTGCCTTTGTACCTGGAAGTAGCCATAGACAGTATGTACACAAATGGGCATGACTGCATTTCAATAAAGTTTTATTTACAAAATTAGGCTGCAGGCCAGATTTGGCCTATGGACTATAGTTTGCCAATCCCTGGTCTAGACTTGTGCTATCTGCTGTGGTAGCCACTGGCCACATGTGGCTACTGAGCACATGAAGTGTGGCTAGTCTGAATTGAGATATGCTGTGTGTATAAATTATGCAGCAGATTTCAAAGACTCAGTATGAAGGAAAGAATATACAATATATCATTAATAGTTTTTGTATTTGTTACATATTAAAATAATATTTTGGATATATTAGGTTAAATAAAATATATCATTAAAATAAATTTCACTTGTTTCTTTTTCACTCATGTGCCTCATGTTATATTTCTGTTGGATAGTGCTCTATAGACATTAAAAAATCACAAATAGAGTATTTTATAACTTCGTTATTTAGCATAGATTTAACTTAGAACAGTCCTTTCTGAGCATTCCCTTTGTCATTCTGTAATCTACAGGTTCTTCCTTTAGGCCAGTAGTTGCCAGTGGGATGAGTCAGGGGAAAGAGCATAGAGGAAAGCCATTAAGGGAGTGATTAATGGAACTCTTTGGTTGTCACAGTGATTGGGGAGCCATCCTGGTTATTGGGTATAGGCCAGGGATGCTAAATATCCTACAGAGCACAGGACAGTCCCTTTCCACAAAGAGTTGTGCTGCCCCAAATGCCTGCAGCCAAGCTGTTGATTGCTATACTCTCGGGCCCTGATGCTTAAGTCTACTGAATCTTATAGCTGACTTCCTACTTGTATTGTCCTGTAAGGAATGGAGTTCTTCCAGTTACACATTTTCCCTTTTAAAAGATATGTGCTAAACATCCTTACTATCTCCGGTAATAGTCATACAAGTTATTTGTAATCCCTTTAAATTTTAACTTACTATCATTTCATTTTCACATGTTCATTTATTCTTTATTCAGTGTTCACAAGCTAAGTATACTTAAATTATGAATTTCTTATTTCTAAAATGTTTTTCTTCTCCAAGATCTTACTATTAAATATCTTCCTGGTATTAAAGTTAAGAACCTTAGCTTATTCCTAGTTCTTCGTGCCTTAAGTTTATTGGTCATCTTGTCAGAGCCTCAAAATTGAAGTATTTAAAAAGTGATAGGTGAAAACTTTTGAACCATTGGAATTAACCAAATGACATCTATTCCATTATTTCTGCAGAGATTTATTTTCTGAGTGTCTGGCATTAACCTGTGTTCTGAGCATGTTTGGATGAGCACGACCACAGGGAACTCAGAGGCTTATATATTTAGTGTTTGTTTATGTGTTTATTTTCAAGAAGGACTATTTGGGGCGTGAGGTGCTGATTTCTTCGCTTTAGTCTTTGTTTGCAACTCTTGTCTGAGTGGCCACTTGTTTTACCTACCTGACTGTGTGCCCTTGGGCCTTATTCCTGAGAATTTGGTTTTCTTCTAATATGTCACTCACTGCTGTAGATTTTATGTGTATTTCACTTAATCCTCATAATAACCTCATGAGGTAAGTTGTGTTTTCTAATTTTAAATGGGGCTTGAAGAGATAATTTGTACAAAGTTAGTACATGGCAAACTGAGATTTGCATTCCTGTCTGTTTGACTCCAGAGCCACTGTTCTAGACTGTGCCTTTTACCCCACTTTCTATCATCAGTACTAACTGGTTCTTTCTGTTGGGGCTTCATCTTTTTGTTCTTGAATCTCATTTTATAGTTTGTTTTCTCTTTTCTAAGTTAAATAGCATTTTAGTTCTCTCTCTGTCTCTCTTTCTCTCATCCTTGCTTTCTTTCTCTTTTCTCTTCTTGCCCCATCTCCCTCCCATTGCACTGACCCAAGTATGTGCACTTACTATTTGGTGCTAAGAAACTCTTATTATTTGTTATCTTCCATTGAAATGCTTATAAAAACCAGCCCTTGGCTCACCCTGAAGTTTTAGGTAGTTCTTTTAGACTCTTGTTTTTATGTTGTTAATATAGAAATGACTAGATCTGGGGTTATAAAACAGGAAAGAATTAAAATGAAATAAGAAAATAGTAATGAATGGCCCCGATTCATACTAACCTTTAAAAGACACTCTCCCTATCTTCAGTCTGTAAGTGGTTGCTGTCAAGAAGGGAAAGTCTCTGTCTCCCAAATGATCCTCAGTTCTTTGGCTATATTTCAAGAGAGGAGACTTGGTTTACTGGGTTTTTTTTTTTTTTCAAACTTAGTGGGCAGTAGTTCAGTGGACAAAAACAAATATGCTCCATTAAAAATCAATAGCCTCCTTTCTAGCTCTGTCATTTGATTACTTGAGTAAAATGTACTTTTACATCTTTGTCTCCAAAAGAGTGAGAGAATCAGCAGGGAGTTTGAGACGTCATTTTTGTTGTAATAGATGGAGCTTGTATGAAATGGCACCATATTATGACTACAGCACATGACCCATTTTGAAACTTGGGTCGAGGAGGCTACGGAAGTGTTGAATGCCAGGGTATACCCCGCTATATTTTCATCTGATTGCCTTCTGCTATTATAGGAATGGGACTCAAGAGATAAAGATTCTATCAGACGAGCAGTGCAACACAGCAATGTGGTCATCAATCTTATTGGACGAGACTGGGAAACCAAGTAAGTCTTTGACTCTCATTTCTTCTTTGCTGAAGTCTTTCTTAGGGCTTAATAGACCTTTATTGGGCACCTTCTGTGTGCCAGCTATCACAGTCACATTTTCAAATAGTTAATAAGGGTTGGTTGAACAATCACTTGCATACCCAGTGACACCCCTTAGGAGATGTGGCTGACATTAAGTCTGGTGTAAGTCAGCGGTGTGATATACTGCCCGTAAAAAGCCAGTAGGTAGTATTGGTGTGGCTGATATTGGTCCTGTGCTTGGATTAGTCCCTATGGGATGGGGTTAGGAAATAGGATTTTGCCTGTTCTGTTGTTTAGCAAGCTGAACATTGGTTTCCCTTGTGTAGACAGTGTTCTAGATGTCTTTTCTGCATTGTTAATTGGAGATGGCACGAGGACTAATTTGAACAGTTCTTTGTGTGGGTTGATTATTAGCAAATATTGTTTTAATCCTATAGTCCACAACACTTTGTTTACACCTCATTTTTTAGCATTAATTAAAGTTTGACTTAGTTTTTAATATATGTCTTTCTTATCAAATATTTTATAAATTCTTTGATGACTTGGAGGTCTTATTCAACTTTTTATCCCCCCAGTGATTAACATAGTATATAGTACAGAGTAAACATTTAGTTAATGTTACTGAATGAAATTGTTGACTGGCTGTTTTCAGTTTCTTCTTTTTCCCTTGAGGGAAACAAAGTCCCAGGGATACGAAGTGATTCCCAACACTTCCCTCCTCGCCAGCAACCAGTATAGCCAGATTTCTTTAAAGGGCCTCAGTGTCAGGATTCCTTGATAATGCAGAATATGATGTATACTGGATTTATTATAACTTAGAGTAGGCCTTAAATTGTGTAGAGTAATGACAGTGCACAGACCTGTAAACTTTTTTTTTTTTTAATTGTGGCTTAAACACTTTTCTTTTTTTTAATATTGTTTTAGAAATAGAGACAGAGTTTTACCATGTTGCCCAGGCTCGTCTTGAACTCCTGGGCACTAGTGATTCACCCGCCTTGGCCTCCCAAAGTGCTGGGATTACAGGCATAAGTCACGACACCTCACCAATTGTAGCTTTAAGTTAAATTATTGCTGTTGAAAAGTTTGAGTGGTATGAATTTCAGTACTGTTATGAAAACCAGCTTTGAGATCCTATGTCTGGAGTTCTCAACCAATCCTTTTATTTTTTTTCTTCCAGATACTTTGATTTTGCGGATGTTTATGTGAAGATTCCTCAAACAATTGCTCAAGTGTCCAAGGAAGCTGGAGTTGGAAAATTCATCCATGTTTCGCATTTGAATGCAGATGTGAAAAGTTCCTCTAAATATTTGAGAAATAAGGTAAGTAACAAATTGATTTGGGAAGTGGTTCACAGAGCCGGAGTTTCTTGGCCCATTTGAAACATGATTTCAGTGAGAAGGGTTTATCATCGACATATCTAGAATTAAAAAGTTTTCTGATTCCCTGCATCCGGAACTAGGTGTGTATGTGTGATGTTTTGACATTTTGGTTGAGTGCCTTCTGTTTGCAGGAAACTGTGCTAAGGGGCTTCAGTGTTGGCTAGACCATGTTACTAATGGAATTTAGATACTTAAAGTTTCTTTGAGGCATCACTGAATTGCACAGAAACCATCACAGAAGGCAGAATATCATTTCTGCCAAAGGAATCATACCTGTGTCATCTACCATGGTTAAAGGACCGTCTTTCTTTCTCACCCCTTGCATCGTAATGGTTTTATGCCACTCTTAAAGGGGCGATGTGAAGGCTCAGAATGACAGGGATTAATATTTGCCAGGGAAGATGCCTATTCACATAGTACTTACACTCCTTTTACTCCCAGAAATGGCATACCTAGAGGTTGACCACTGTAGTTTGGAGTCAGTCTGTAACCTGAGTGAAACGTCTTCATTATTAGGGACTCAGAAGGGATATCAGTGTCTGTCAGTGCTCTTAACATTTGGATTCTGCCATATGGAAACCTGTTTTGAGTCATACTGATAAAGACAACAGAGTTCCTTCATAATGGTTCCAAGTTTTTGACTCACCACATTAATTTACTGGGTAAACTATTCATGAAGCACGTACTATGTATCATATATTGTGTTAAGCACTGTGGACACAGTAGTAAATAGAATAGACTTGGTCCTAGCCCATGTTAGGTTTCTAGTCCAAATTAAGTTTCTAGTCCACAGTTTGCCGCTTTGCAACAATTATTTTTTAATTCCAGATGTACCAAATGTTGCAAAGTAGCAAACTGTGCCAAAGGGGCATATAATGGGGGCGAGAGGGCACTTTATCAGTTAGGAGCATTTAATTACTAGCATCAGGAAATCCAATGTAAACTGGCTTTAAAAGGGGGCGTTTATAGGCCCATGTATCTATAAATAATAAAACAAATAACTTACTAATGGTTAATGATCTGGTAGAGGAGGAGGCATCTGCAGAAACCCAAACCAATCAAAGACTAAGCAGGACGTGATAAGGCAGAAGGGAAACCAGGAGAGTACAATGCTAGGGAAGCCAAGGCAGGGCAGTCTCGCAGGAGGAAGTGAATACTTATGAATGCCATTGAGAAGTCGTGCAAGATAATGACTGTACAGTCACCTTGAATCTATTGACATGGAAGTCATTGGTGATCTTATCAAGAATAGATTCAGTGCAAAGGTTGGAGCAGAATCCAGAATGCAGATGAGTGAAGAGTGAGTTGGAACTGAGGCAATGGGAATGGCAAGGGTAGGTACATTTTCAGGTAGCTTGACTGGCAAGAGGAAGATGAAAGACTGAGAGAATAGAAGCTGGAGAAGGATGTGGAGTTGGAATTTTTTTTTTAAGGTAAAGGATCTACATTGTTTAAATGCCAGTAGGGAGATTCTGGTAAAAAGAGTGAGGCTGAAGATGTGGAAGAAAGAATAAATTGGACAGGTTCCTGAGAAAGTGAAAGGACATGAGCTCTAAAGCATTGGAAGTGACGCTGTTCCTCCTTTCAGGTAAGAGAGGAGGAGAAAATTGTGCTTTGTATACCTGATTTTGTAGATTTAGTGGTGAGAACTTGAGGTGGTTTTTCTCTACTGTCTTATACTTTCTCTTTTATTAGAAGGTGACGTCATTTACTGGAAGGAAAAGAAAAGGGATGTCTGAAATTTGAATAGAATAGAAAATATTTCAAATTGTCTCATGGGAAAGTAAATTAATTAGAAGAAAACACTATTTTTGGGAAATGTTGAGGGCCCAGTTAAAATTGTTGGCATGCATTTATAGTGGTATCAATTCGTGATTTTTACTGATTTATTTTCCTGCCAGCTGCTCAAGGCAGTGGGAGTGCATGGCCCAAGGAAGGCAAATGGAGTTCTAGGATTAGAATTTTGAATGGTGGCTAGAATAAAGGACAGAGGGACAAGGTAGTTTACAATATTGACAAGAGAATGATGAGAAGATGGCCTATGGAACCTAATCTGGAATTCAGAAGGGAGAACAGGAACAGTCAGAAGGGTTGATACAGGGGAAGCAGAATCGGTACACTAGAATTCTTGAGAAGGCTGAGAAACAGGTATCCCAGGAGCAGATGGACAAAGAGCAGGCAGGCTGGAAACTGTAGGAAATTGTCATCCGAGAGGTAGAATGTCTTCATTTAATACCTCTGAAGAAGAGCAGTTCCAGTTGTTGATATGGTATATGGTGTAACTGAGTTAAGAGTGTTAGAAGTAGAATGAAGAGGAGGTCGTTGGAGTTGAGCAGCGCAAGAACCTGAGAAGTCCAAGCCCACTTGGACATTGATGTCACCCCCAGTGGTGGTGAAAGTAGAAAGGAAGACTGAATTAGGTGCTGATATCTTCATCAAACAGGAAGACTTGCCTAGGAGGCTAGTAGATGATAACAAGTAAGGCTGGTACAGCAATTGAGATTAGGAAGATTGACTCTATCCCCAGCCTCCTCTAGATATATACATACTGCTGCCACTTCCATTATTTTAGCCCACTGCCACCATACTCCCCTTTCTCAAACAGACTGCTAGATTGTTGACACAAACCAGAGAATCTGTAAATAGAAGGAAAAATGGAGGCTGAAAAAATTCTACTTTGATTTTTTTCCTTCATTGTAAGCTTCCCTTAAAATAAAAAATGGGAAGAAACCCAACCAAAGGTATAAGGTGCAGGACATTTTTGTGGATTATATTTTTTAAAAGTTCTGTGTAACTGAGTTTTTTGAATCACATGATGACCTTTATCTGGAGGAAAATATCACCTTTGAAATACAAGTTATGTCTTAACAGTGGAAAGAATGGAAGCTTTATTCAGTTGTCTCAAAACTCAAAACAGGTTTTGTTGGTTGTTGTTTAGGCTGTTGGAGAAACAGTAGTGAGAGAAGCGTTTCCAGAAGCCATTATCATAAAGCCGTCGGACATCTTTGGAAGAGAGGATAGATTCCTTAATCATTTTTCAAGTACGTATTCTTTCTTAATGATAGAAGAGAGGGATACTGATTAACCAGGTTGAAGTTGCACAAACTAACAGTTTTCTCTGATTGACAGACTAAGGATATATTTTTTCTGCCTCAGTTGCCTTTTTCTCCCCTAAGGTTATATTTTCATAGTCAATATAGTCTTTTTTATTCCGTATCAAAAGAAGCAACTTAGATTAATGAAAAGAGCATGAACTTGGGAGTCAGACTTGAGTTTAAGTCTTGGCTCAACTAGCTCTGTGACCTTGACAAGTATTAGAAGATCACATGGTATAGTTTCTCCATCCCCAAATCCTCTGTGTTACACCTATTTATTCTTAGCCTCCTACCCACTCCCACTCCAGACAACCACTGATCTTTTTATTATCTCTATACTTTTGCCTTTTCCAGGATATTATATATATGGTTAGAATCATACACAGTATATAGCCTTTTTAGGTAGACTTCTTTCACTTAGCAATATGCATTTAAGATTCTTCCATTTCTTTTCGTAGCTTTATAGCTCATTTTTTATATAGCTGAATAGTATTCCATCATGTGGATTCCGTTGTATTGGTTATTTGTTTATCCAATTTAGATGTTTCTATCTTGTTTTTCCCCCTGTGGCTTGTGTCCACGTAACATCTGTAATAATTTCTACTTTAAAAATTTTGTGGTAAAATATACATAATATAAAATTTGCCAACTGCTATGGGCTGAATTGTTCCCTCTCATAATTTGTATGTTGAAGCCTCAACACCATTGTGAATTTATTTGGAGTTAGGGCTTTTGGAGGTAATTAGGGTTAAATGAGGCCATAATGGTGAGGTCCTAATTCAATAGGTTTGGTGACCTTATAAGAAGCGGAAAAAAGAGAGATCTCTCTCTCCCTGTGTGCACATACTGAGGAAGGACGCTGTAAGGACACAGCAAGAAATCAGCTGTCTCCAGGCCAGAAAAAGAGCCCTCACCAGGAACCAAACTAGCTGGCACTTTAATTTTGGATTTGCCAGCCTCCAAAACTGTGAGAAAATACATTTTTATTGCTTAAGCCACCCAGTCTATGGCATTTTGTATGGTAGCCTGAGCAGACTAAAATAGATTTTGGTACCAAGAAGAGGGGTGCTGCTGTAACAAATACTTAAAAATATGAATGGGCCTTTCGAACTGGGTTACAGGTAGGGGCTAGAAGAGTTTTGAGGTACACAGTGGAAATATGGATGTTAAGGGTGATTTTTGTAAGGTCTCAGATGGAAATGAGTAATGTGTCATTGGAAACTGGAGGAAAGGTGATCCATGTTATAAAGTGGCGAAGACGTTGGCTGAACTGTGTTCTGATGGAAGGTAGAATTTGTGAGTGATGAAATTGTTTATTCAGCTGAGAAGATTTCTAAGTACAAAGTGTTGAAGAAATGCCTTGGTTTCTCCTGTTTATAATAAAATACAAAAAGAGAGAAAGATAAAATGAAGAAGTACTTGTTAAGCAAAAAGGAACCAGAACCTGAAGATTTGGAAAATTTTCAGCTTAACCGTATCACAAAAAATGAGAAAGCTTGTTTTGAAGAGAACACTAAGAGTGTGGCTGAACAACCATTTGAGGAAGAGATTGTGGATGTGACTAGCAAACTAATAAGCCATCTCAGCAGAAGCCAGGAATAGAGATGAGATTGTATCAGCA
>CAUYLG010077008.1:0-80437 GCA_963573385.1 Cacajao melanocephalus | reverse complement strand
ACATGTGGTGTTTGATTTTCTGTTCTTGTGTCAGTTTGCTGAGAATGATGGTTTCCAGGAGTTAACTTTCTAACTTCGAATCCCAATCATGGCCGCCCCTCCCTCTCCTCAAAAATAAAGTGTAGTTTCCTTGTCTTAGCCACAAGGACTCAGATCACTTTGACCCCAGCCCCCAGCACTTCCATTTCCATTCTTTTCTCAAACCTCTACATTATTTTTTTAGTGGGTTAAAACAAGATAAATGTATTATCTTACAGTTCTGCAGGTTGGAAAGTCCAGAGTGGGCTCAAATCAAGGTACGGGCTGCAGGGAGGCACTCTCATCTGGGGGCTGCAGGGGAGAGAAGGGGAGGGGAGGACCCGTTTCCTGCCTCTCCCTGCTCCTTGAGGCTGCCTGCATTCCCTGGCTGGTGGGCCCTTGTCGTATTCAAAGCCAGCAGGGCTGATGGCGCCACCTCACACGGTGTCCCCTGTCCCTGACTCTTCTATACTCTCTTCCATCCGGTAAGGACCCTTGTGATCACTCCGGGCCCACCCTTCATTCCTCTGTATCCGAATTCTGCTGGCCTTGTAACTTGACATGTTATAGTTCCCTGGGATTAGGATGCGCACATCTTTGGGGGCCATTGTCGCATCTGCATTTTTGCAGTCAATCCCCGCTTTCTGGAACACTTCCTTTCTTCCTGCTTCTCTGAGTGGTAAGCTCATCCTCCAAACATCACTTCATTGCCAAAGCTTTTCCTGGTGTCCAACTACTTTCTTTTCTGCCCCGACAGAGGGTAGGGTGTATGGCACCCATCCTGCAGTGGGGCACCAGGATGCTGTGTCCCTGCTGGGCTGTGAACCTGACTTTATCAACCTTCATTGTTCTCAGTGCTCTCATGGTACGTGATAGAGCATCAAGAAATAGCAACAATTGACATTTAGGGACATTTAATTGTGGCCTGTGTTTTAAATGCTATTGAATGAATGTTCAGTTCCTTTGGTGTGATCATGGCATAAAGTTTGGTAAGACAATGTCATTCTTAGCAGTTACCAACATATTTAGAGATCAGTCGTCAAGATGGCTATACCTTATCACAACGGTCATGAGGAAAGCATATATTTGTCTAAAGAGGGATAAAGCAAATATGACAAAATGTTAAATATTGGGGAGTGTAGGTAAAGAATATTCATTCAACTTCTGTAGGTTTGACATTTTCAACATAGAAAGTGAAAAGGAATTAAATATCAATGTAGGATGAAATATCAATGTATGAAAGACGACGTAGGTGGGAATAGAATAAGATTCCAATTGTGGGAAATCTGGTTTGCTGCTGTCTAAGTTATAAAACTCTAGCTTTTGATTAGCATCTTTATGTGTATTTTTGGTGTAATGATAATCTTGTCTGGGTTCACATTAGGTGCAAATCATATTTCAGACAGCTTAATTAAACCTCTTCAGCTCCTGGGTGAGTGCAAGAATCTGTGCAGAGTGTAAATGGTAGGATTTAGAAAACAAAGGACTTTATATACCGTGTGTCTGTGAGGTTCTTGTTAGCATGTCCTCAAGCTGTGTTCACACCAGGCACTCCCAGTCACTGGCCAGCACAATTTCACTCTAAGGTAACAGAAGTCCTGCATCCCAGATTTAGGATAACCTTCTGCCCACGCTGAGACTCTTGGTGTTATCGGCAGGTGTCTGCTCCGTGCTACCATGGCAACTGTTAGTAGTACCCATAGAACTCCATCACCAAATGACCGATTGTACAAATTGGAGTCCAGGTGTTTCCAGAAGACACCAGCTAAGGTTTTCTGCCCCTGCTGACCTTGCTGGTCACTACCGGTGTCAGGAGTGGACTGCTCTTTGTGGCCCCTAACCGGAGCCTCAGAGCTTTTGCATGTCTACAGCCGTGCCCTAGATTTGTGGAAATTGCTCGTGTGATGCTTTTATATCTTCCTCTTTGAAATGTAAGAGTTAATTTCAGAGGTAAAGCAGTGGAATCTCTGGTGTGGAGGGCATCTAGCCTGGCTCCTCATCTTCTCCCTGAATTCCCCCAGTGACGCCCTGTGATGGGCCCCTTTGCCGTCCACCCTGTCTTCAGCCGCTGTTAAGGCGGCATGTGCTCCCCGCCCCAGGGCTGAGCTGAATCTGTTTTCCCTGTACCAGCCACAGACTTGGACATTCTGGGGTCAAAACTGAACATATCTGATGGCTCCTCCTTGCCTTTCAGGATCCCCAAGACTTCCTTGTATCTCTCCTGAGACATCTTTGCTGCAAGATCGAGGCTGCCCTCTGGTGAGAAGGTGTTGAGGTCTCGCGTCATAGTCCAGGTATAGTCTGCGTGTCAGCGTGGCAGCAGCATGCTAGAGTATGTTACTCTGTTTTGTGCTAGCCTGTTACTCATCTAGACTCCTAGTTGTCTGTTGACTTTTTAAGTTAACTGACAACTAAAACCCCCGGTTGTCTTCTGTTTTAGATTCCCAACTGCTGTACTTTTCAGACTCGTGTGGCTACCCGTTGACTCAGCAGAAAACAAGCCCATTTTTTTCACTTTAGTATGTTCCTTAAAGTCCTGCATTTCCTTCAGTCCTATCCCACAGCTTCTTATCCTACAGCTGGCCTGGCCTTCCGTCCCTGAGGCTTGGTCACCAGGGCAGGCTCTGGGGAAGGATCATCCTGGAGCTGTCCCACGTCATTCCTGGCGTGGACATTGGGCACTTTGTCTCGTGCTCTGTGCCACCTGGCTCCTGGGCATTGGCATGCAGCACAGCAGCTGTGATCCATCCCGCCATGTTTCTGTCTATGACTTCTGGAACCTTTGCACTTCTCAAGGTCAAGGGCAGCTTCCAGTTTTCTTCCTGCCCCAGAACTTTTCATCTTGACCCCATTCTTCTCACTCTTCTCCTTACCTTAACTTCTCTCCCTTTTACTTAAGAATTCTACTGTAACTTGTTCTTGTTTTAGGTGCTGTAACCATCTGCTGTAGGGCAGTGGCATTTCAGGGTGTTCTTTGCAGCTTGAGAGTTAATGCCAAGTGGGCATAAGAGCCAGGTGGGTCAGGGGGTGAGTCAAGGCTGGCCAGTGAGGCTCTCTGTCCCCTGTCTCTCTTTAACTATGAGTAGCTTCATTTTTATCTGATTCTTCTATTCGGGTTTGGCATAGGATGTAGTCTGGGAAAAAGAGTTCCACTATAAAATACTTCAAACCAACTGCTTGGTTATTTTTTTTATTAAAATAAAAATGTTTGCTGAGAATGGAAGCTTCATCATTATCGTTGCTATCTTATCACAAAAAAATAAAGCTTTTCAGTTGAGGGAAAGTGTGTGTGTGTGCGCGTGCGCGTGTGTGTGCTTGTGTGTAATGAACCTCACCGGACTTCTCTCTCACTCACATTCTTACAGTCATTTGAGGCCATTCATATAGTTAATTCCAAGACTTTGGCTATATTAGGAATGCACACATACTCAGACTCAGCAGCCCACACTGAGTTCTTAATCAGGAGGACTTCTGGGGAATATAGCCAGTGACCTTTGCCACATGTAAGCAACTTTGAACAGGCTGCCTTGAAATGAGAATGAAGGAGGAAGGAGGGGCTGTCCATAAGCCTCAAGTTCCTGGGGAGGATTAGGCTATAAGTAAGCACTTTGTTTATGAGGCTGCTACAGCCTTGTAAATGTCAGAAACAAAGGTGCAGAATTACCAGGTGCACCTTCCCAAAGGCAGTAGGTAAAATTAGCTGCTGGCCAGCAGGGAAGTGGGAGGACATTCTGCACAGGCCAGAAGCCACTGTCTGCTGGGGTGTGTGAGTCTTGAGCACCCTTTTCTTTCCTGCTCAGTTTAGTTGCTTAATTAGTAGAATAACTGAAATTAGAATGAGTCCATTCTGCATTCTTCCTCCCGTCGCCCCAGTCGGATGTGTTTCTGCTGCCTTCACGGACTATTTTAGTACATCTTCCGGTGTTACCTAACCCTGGGGCTGGGCGTTGACATTTGAGTGAATAGCCTAAGTCAGACTCTTTCACTTCTTGGGCTGTGCAGTGCAGTATGGAGGTGTGAGGGGAAGCCCTTGGGTGGTCTTGGGGCACAACTCCCGAACCCTGTCTTAATAGGGGGAGTTTATGGCTTACTGAGCACCGCCATGATGTGACCTTTTCCTGTTGAGAGAATCAGGCCAGGTGCCACATGGTAAAGTAGGTGGCACATCTCCTGGAGGCCTTTCAGTCTTGGCTGTGCTTGTTGTTTGATTTATCACATTCTGTCTTCTCTCTTCTGTTCTGTTCCCTGCTGCTGCCTCAGTCTCTGCAAGGAGGGAGGACACATAATAGGTGTATCATAGGTAGTTGTTGCATGGATGGATTGTTGCGAACGGTTACTTGCTTGCCTCTTTCCAGACTATGCACTCCGAGGGCAGGGACAATGTATGGTCTCATCTTTATAGCTCCCATAACTCCCTAAAACCATGGCCCAAGGCAGATCACCTAATTTAAAAAAAATGAAATAACAGCTACTTAATGTATGCCATTTTCCAGGAGGAGAAAATTACTTTCAAATCATTCAGCCTTCCAAAATAGCCTCAGGCAAAGGCATGGTTATCCCCACCATTGAAGCAATGTATTAAAGAAAGGTTGCTGCTCTGGTCTTAGCTCCCCGAGGATTCAGGGAGCCAGTGAACACCAGTGCACCCATTATCACGCAAGAGTGTTTGGACCATGTGTTAGTCATCTCTTTATCCAGCTTAAAATAACATACAGCTTATTTTCTCAATGTTTCTGTAGGCAAGGAATCAGAGCAGGAGTCAGGGCCTAGCTGGGGCCTGTGCTTGGGGTCTCACAGGGCTGCTGCCTGGATGCTGGCCCGGGCTTCGTTTTCATCTGGAGGCTTGACTGGAGAAATGTCCTCCTCCAGGTTCTCTCAGGTTGTTGGCTGGATTCATGTTCTCTAGTTGTAGGACTGAGTCCTGGCCTCTTTTTGGCTGACACGGAGGCTGCTCTCAGCTCGCAGAGGCCACTCGCAGTTCCTAGCAGCTGCCTGCATCTCCCAGAAGCCACCTGCAGTTGGTGGTCACAGGGGCTTTCCCAGCATGGCTGCTTGCTTCATCGAGCCAGCCCAGCACAGGCCACCTTTCCTTACTCCTTGAAAGGGGGAGTTCGAAAGTGGTTTCCATCTGCTATTTTTATAAGAAATTATTTCACTCCTTGCTTTTCTTCTGCATTTGTTCCCTAATTTTAAACCTTCTACAGGATCATGGCCCCACGGGACCCATTTTCCCTTGAAGCCAGCATGGACAACCTGAGTCATCACTGGCCTTGCTGGCTGGTAGGTGACTCCAGAGTGCCCAGTCCTACTTTGGGAGCAAGGTGGGCTAAATTGCTTTTTGTGAGCTGCTTTGGAACTTAACTGCAGTTTTGTCATGTTATTTGTATAGGAAAATGTGGTCCTGGATCTCAGATGACTGGCATGTCAGTGAACTTCCGGTTGGCGAGAGGTCCTTACGTCTTTTTCTGTGTGGTTTTTGTTTTTCCTCTGGCATTAGGGACTGTAGAGAATATTATTTAGATCATATGTTAAAATGTCTCTTTTCAGCCTTTAAGAATTGCTTAAAAAACAATAGAAGTGGCTGGGCACAGTGCCTCACACCTGTAATCCCAGGACTTTGCAAAGCTGAGGTGGGTGGATCACTTGAGGTCAGGAGTTCAAGACCAGCCTGGCCAACATGGTGAAACTCCGTCTCTACTAAAAAATACAAAAATTAGCCAGGTGAGGTGATACACACCTTTAGTCCCAGCTACTCGGGAGGCTGAGATGGGAGGATCACTTGAACCCAGGAGGCAGAGGCTGCAGTGAGCTGAGATGGTGCCCCTGCACTCCAGCCTGGCAACAGAGCGAGATTCTATCTCAGAAAACAAACAGTAGATGTAATTTGTGCTCTTTCTCCTGATTCTCTGAAAATATGTGGAGTCTTGACTGTCACAAAGCTGTAACCAAAAAAGGAAGAATTTGGATTGTGCACGGTCTGGAACATTGAGTTTAACGTTGTCATATTGAGGGGCTGGCTCTGGGGTCAAGTTTGTGTGACACTCCAGAGTGACAATCTGTGGTCATGGTATTGCTCTGGTGCCTTCCATGAAAGCAATGCAGGTGGC
This sequence comes from Cacajao melanocephalus, assembly GCA_963573385.1. Classification (NCBI taxonomy): domain Eukaryota; kingdom Metazoa; phylum Chordata; class Mammalia; order Primates; family Pitheciidae; genus Cacajao; species Cacajao melanocephalus. The sequence goes on along the minus strand of CAUYLG010077008.1, from coordinate 74,312 downwards.
ACTGCCTGTGGCACATGATAAAATACAGACCACGTGGTGTGCTGAAAGGACCACTCCACCCTTCACCCCCTCTGGCACTCTCATGTGGTGGGAAGGAATGGCACTGGTCCCCCATTACAAGCTGCCTTGTCCTTTGCTGGCTTCCTCCTGGTCGCTGGGCACTGTTTTCTCCCTGCCTTTGATCGTTCAGATGAGCAATGCGGGCAATTGGCTATTTCTTTCCGGATGCCTGAAAGGAATTTCAGGCAAATTGAGTTGCATTCTTTTCTCTGGTAGAGGCTATGCCCTTAGCACCCACTAGCATATCTGCTCCACATAAAGAGAAGGCCTCCTCATTAGAAAAGTACAACCAGTACTTGTCGAAGACTGAAGACAGTCAAGGTGGTCAGCCAGGCCAAGAGGCTATGACATTCTTTTCAGATTAGAAGTGTGTTCCTTCTGGAGTGAGTGTCTGAAATCCTGGTCACCAGTGAAAAAGTGTGATTGCGAGTAGGGCAGGAAGACCTACCATAAAATGTGGCATTTCCTGGTGGGAATTACTTGTGCATGACATGTGCTGCGTAGATAATCCCCATGGTAACTACCGGCGTGTGTTTTATGTGTGTGTCAGGGCTCTTTGAGAATAAAACAGGGACTGAGGAACAAATAGCAGATAAATATGAAAGGTCACAGCATTTGCTTACGCAAAGGTGGTATTATGAGTTGGATTAAAATATTATGCTGTAAGGCAAGCATATTGATTTGCTACCAAAAAGCAAGAGAAGGCTGGACCTCGAGAAATTGGAAGTCCTCGTGGTCAATTTTTTCCCTCCAGTGTTTCTTACACAGACCAGATTAGTCTGCCCAAGATCACGTTTTGTGGATGTTCTTCCTTTGCTTAAAACGTTTGCTTTTAAATAAAGGTGTACATCCCTTAGCTGGCCACTCAAGACCCCTAAAGGGGCCGCCCTGCCCCTGCCCCAAGTCACAGATCACAGGCCAGCATGCCAGCCTCAGCCGGTTACCAGCATGCCACCTGTTGTCTAGCGGGCATGGGATCCATCTCCCCGGTGAGGTTGTTACCTGTAGAAAGGTAAAGAAGGGGTGAACCACAAATTTCACTTGTGCTCCTTCCCGTGTGTCAGTCTAAAACGTGTGTGCCTAATGTTTTAGACAGCCGCCAGCTTTTGAGTAGCCTGTGAACTACTCCTAAGTCTGTTCTTTGGTACTCACATCAGCTTTTCTGATAGAGGCTGTGTCGTGTAAGAGAGGGTTGCTTTTCAGTCTGATTTCCCATTGATTCAGACTTAGGCCCAGAGAAGTGTCTCAGGACACCGCTAGGAGAGGTGAGGATGGGTCTGCCTGTTAAACATCGTTGACTCTTGGCTGTCTTTCTAGGTCACATCAAATCTGGTTGAATATTGACAGTTTCATAGGGCTCAACCTAACCCCATATGAAAAGACCGTTTAACTGGTTAACATGTGGCTGTGGCTTATAGCATTTTGGGGCTGTCCTGGCACTAGGGTTGTGGAGTGGGGTGCTTGGTGCAGGTAGTGGAGTTTCCTCAGCGTTTTCTGTGTCAGCCCCGAACGAAGTCCTATTTACCCTTAATTTGGGAAATTTTCAAACATGCACAAATGTGAAAAACAGTGAAGCCCCGTGTTCCCGCTTATTAGCATCTCCTAGACAGACTCGAGGTGGGCTTGGCTTGTTGTGGGACCCTCATGCCTTCCTTTGTTTTCCATGTTTGTTGATTTCATTAACGGAGATTTTCTTTCCCTTAATTCAGAAGCTGTACATTTTAAAACTGTCGAAATATGGAAGAAACCATTCATAATCTACTTCTGTCTAGAGACAACTGCCTCACTTCTTCCCGCACTACAATTCTTTGTATACGCTTACTTTTATGTTGTGATTTTTAAGGATTGCTATCATGCTGTTGTGACATTTTCCCCCTATTTTTATCAGGGATGTCGTATCGCCAACATAATATGTAATCCATCTGCCTTATCTGCCACTTCCTTCCACATACCCCTTCCAGGCCTCTGCTTCTGTATCCTTTCCACAACTTTCCACTGGAGCCCTGGTTGGATCCTACAGCCAAAATTACCCACTTTTCCTCAGTCCCAGATACAGTTCCTGTTACCTCACAGGCAGTGGGTTTTGGCTAGCAGCTGGCTATACGGGAAGTGGATGGATTACATCGATTCACTCCACTGCACGTGTAATAATGGACTTCATTTTTATAGGGGTATCACATTCAAGAAGAGGTTGTCACTTAACTCGTGACTTTTATATTTGTAGGATTTCAGACAGGGTAACAAAGTAAGAATTATCAGGCAGCAGGGAGAATTTGAGCTTGCTCAAAGTTGAGTCAGTTTGGCATCTGGTATGGAATAGGGTTTCAGGAATTAGGTGACCTGGTTCAAATCCTGGCTTCACTACTTACAAGTTACCTGACGGCAGGCAGTATAATCTGTCTGCTACACTCCACGTTCTTATTCTTACAAGAGGACTAGCAATTGTGACTTGATTGCTTCCTTAGGAGGATTTCATGCAGCAGTGCGTGCATGTGGCGTGGAGCTGGTGGCGTGTGATGTTGGCTGTTTATAGCAGGCCCCGCTCCCTGTGAGGCTGTCCATCAGGTCATTTCCTGGGCTGTGCCCTGTTGTTCATAGCGTTGTGTTGTCTCCTCTTGAACCAGTGAATTTTCTAGGAGTTCCAAGTTTTCTCACAAAAAAAAAGTCGCTTGTGATGGTGAGGAGACTGGGGAAGAAGTGAAAAATTCCAGGAGTTTCGGGATTAAGGTGTTCCCAGGCCTATGTGTGAATTGGAGGACTGCCTGGGTTGATTAAAGGTTTGTTGAGTGAATAAATGAGTGAGTGGGAAAATATCAGTCTGCGAATGTCCAGTTAAAATTAAGTTAGGTTGGCATGGAACCCTCTGCCTTGCTCTCGTTTGCAATGCTGATTCTCTTGTGAGGAAATGTATAGAAGGAGTGAAAGAAAATGAATTTAACTCTCAGGATACCTTAGAGGCTCAGAAAATTAAAGTGCCAATGTTCTAATCTTAGGGGAACTTTGTTTAAAACATTTCTTTTTCCCATCTTGAGATGTGAGAGCCAATTCCATAGCCATTCCCAAGGCCCAAGTGCAGTGCCCACAGGAGATGCAAAGCCTGTTTCATGGAAGCTCCCACTGTGTAGGACTAGCTCCCAGCTGCTTCTGGCTAACTGATGCTGCACTTGGGAGGCAGCAGAGGGTCTCCCCGCGGACCTGCCCACAGGGTTTGTAGACTGATGTTTCCTTTCCCTGCTGCCCAAGTGTGATGAAAAGGCACGTCTCCAAGGAGCCCCAGGCTCTGATAGGATAGGATACCTGTCTTTGTCGTAACGCATTTCTGCATGCAGGGTCTGGGCATCTCTCCTGATGAAGCACTGCCCTCCCGAGTGATGATGGAAACACCTCGAGAGACATAAACTCTCCACTCACGCTGCTGGCTTCAGGAGGAAACATTTTTTGGGTGTTCTCTAGTTTTTGTGATGATGTAGCTTTTCCACTGGCTTCTCGTTTTTTATGTCAGTGTTTGGTTTGGGTAAACAGCATTAGAAGACTTGAGTTGAGTGAAGTAGGTGGTACCAACAGTGCCTGTGGCAAAGCTTCGATGAAGGGAAACCCTGGTGACAAGAACCTTGAGCTGATAGGGATTGTCTGCCCTCTGCTTCTGTGAGGCAGAGACAGGTGACCAACAGATTGTTATTGAGATTTAAAAGAAAAAATTATTATGAGGAATTAATAGCTACTGATGGTAGCTAATAGTACTAGTACTAGTACTGTGAGGTGATGATGATGGTTCTTTGCATTAGGAGAGTAGCGAGTTCTGTTTTCATGGTGTTGCCTAGTGCATTGTCTTATGTGAACCCCACAGCACCTTCCAGTGACAGGACCGTCCTGTCCACATTTCACACATGTAGAAACAGACCTGACACTGTGCCTTGTTTAACACAATGAATTTGGGCCTATGGAAACCTGGGCAGAAAGAGTGCTGGGGACCTGCGCTGGTCCCCACAGTGGCATGGGGGCGATGGTCTGATGGGGGCAAGGGGAGTGGGGAGAGGGCGCAGCCTGTGACACATGTTACCTGTGAGGAAATGGGCTTGGAGAGGGCTTTCTAGACAAGGCTGGTTGCTTTAGATTTTAATCTATAACCAGCGTCTTTTTACATTTATATTCATTTGAAGAAACAAATTTATTCCTTGGTGCATGAAACCATTCAGTATTCAGCTAAGATCTCCTTTGATAGAAAGACCCTCACAAGTTTTTGATGGTAATGGTGATGATTACCTGAGACGTATCCTGTTAGCTTCCTGAATTTCAGGTAATTGATCATTACTGAATGCTGCGTTGAGTATTGACAGATAGTCCTGTCAGTGTTATCTGGTGCCTGCTAGGTGCCAGGGGCATAGAAGGATGATTGGGATGCAGCCCTTGCCCTGGGGGAGCACCTTGAGAGGGTTGAGTTGAGTCAGTGAGGAGGAGCTTGCCCCCCCCTCCACAAGGTAGATGTGGTGTCACCTGTGCACTCTCCACCAGGCATGGTGCCATCTGTGCCTCTTCTTTATTTTACACCCTCTCCCCACTGCCCCCGCTATGCCATTCCCCAGAATCTGTCGATCCAATTCAGAGGACAGTTAAAGGCTTTGGAGTCGGTGAGACGTCAGCCCCAGCTGCACCTTTCATTGGTCCTATGCCCTTGGGGACGTTACTTGGGAGAATATTATAGAAGTTACTTGATTTGTGGTGGGGCCAGGCATTATTAGTTTAAAAAATCTTCCCAGATGATTCAGATGTGCGACTAGCATTGAGAATAACTGAGCTGTAATCAAGCCTGCGTCTCCTTGTCTTTAGAGTGCAAGGTATTGCCTACGTGGTCAGGGGGCGAAAAGATTAAGTAAACTATGTAAAGGACTCTCATTTGGCTGGTGCCCCAGGATGTTAGGTTTTTTTGGTCATTACTATTGTTTTCTCATTGAAAACATGAAATGTCATTCTAGACAACACAGCAAATGATAGAAAAGAAGAAAACAACAAAAACATACCTATAATCTGAAAGATAATCTCAGTTAATATTTTGGGATTTTACACCCACATACTTACTCATTGGGATTATATTATGTTCTTTTGGACTTGGTGTTTTCTCATGACATTAGAAGTTGAAAATGGTTTTCAGACTGCAAACCATTTCAGCAACAGATTCACACTGTTCCTTCACTGGGTTCCTTCACTGGGACAGCATTGTCCGCTTTCGGCCTATAGGTTATTTGTTTATTTGTTTGGGCCTCTGCATGGTATGAGTGGGTAAGATCCCAGCGCTCCTTAGTTACTTTTACCTGGCTGAGGCCCGATGCTGCGTGTGGTCTTTGCCTGCATTGTGGCCTGTATGGGCAGCTGTCCCTTGGCTGGCTGACTTCCCCACTGTGCCTGGAAGCTGGTCTGTAGTTGGTGGGTGCTCAGCCCAGGGACCAGCACCTGCGGTAGAGCCTCAGGTCCTCCCCTCCCTGCATGCACCCCACACACCAACCCTCTCCCTCCTCCTGCAGAACCTCTGATCCCTGCCTCCTCCCATACCCTCTCCTTCCTCCTGCAGAACTTCTGATCCTGCCTCCTTCCATACCCTCTCCCTTCTCCTGCAGAACCTCTGATCCTGCCTCCTTCCATATCCTCTCCCTTCTCCTGCAGAAACTCTGATCCCTGCCTCTTCCCATACCCTCTCCTTCCTCCTACAGAACCTCTGATCCCTGCCTCCTCCCCACCCCTCTGCATCCTCCTGCAGAACCTCTGATCCCTGCCTCCTCACGCCCTCTCCCTCCTCCTGTGGAACCTCTGATCCCTGCCTCCTCCCCACCCCTCTTCATGTAATGTTGCTTTTGCTGTAGGACTTAGAGTGGTGTGCTGTAAACCTTGCGTATGGGACCTCAGAGGTCCCTGGGAACTTCTGTGATCAGCCCTATTGAGTCAGTAGGTAGAAGCGCGTGGCAGGGAAGTGGGGCTCTCAGGCTTTCTGATTGTGGTTGTGAAGTCACCACCGAGGCCTGAAGGACTGAAATTCCTGGTTCAGCTATCACGCTGGCCCTGGGGTCCCGGTGTGCCAGACTCGAACTGTCATGTTGCCTGCAGCTTGTGGATTTTAGAAGAGTGTAAAGTGTGTTTATAACCAAGGCTTCCAGCTCGAAGTATGGAAGTGCCCAGATGGTTCTGTGCCTTGTACTTGTTGATGGAAGGCCACGCTTTTTTCCCCCATGAAAGTAGTGGCCTTTTGAGACAGACTTGTTCCTGGTCCCACGCTCCCCTTCGGGACCCTGCTGCTCCAGGAGCTACTGTGTATGTTCATACCCCTCAACCCCAACCCACCACGCTGCACTTTCCAACAGTAAGGACTGGGGGTTTGCCCATTTCTCTTAAATCCTAGCTGTCACAGTGCTTTGCACATAACAGGCATGGGATCAGTCACTTTGGGTGGAATTTAGTTATATCTTCAGCATGTCATTAGCTGCCTGGGGTCAACCAGATGTAGACTCTGGGGCCTTTAAAAGAGCCCAAGCTCAGAAGTCGTATTTCATTGTAGGCAGCGCCCTGCCCAGTGAGACTGGGGCCATGCACCGTGCACTGTGCCTTCTCTGCCACTCACTGCACAAGTGGACCATTTTTTTTTTCAAGCTGCATAATTTTTGAACCATTCCTTTCATCCTCATACTTTTGATTCTTTGATTGACTCTCTCCAATTCAGTTTTCTTATAGTTAAGGAGCTTAGTCTTTTTTTTTTTCTTTTTTTGAGACAGGGCTTTCCTCCGTCACCGAGGCTGGAGTGCAGTGGTGTGATCATGGTTCACTGCAGTCTCCTTTAGTCTTTTTTTTTTTTTTTCAGACAAGGTCTCCCTCTGTCACTGAGGCTGGAGTGCAATGTGCGATCACGGTTCACTGCAGTCTTGACCTCCTGGGTTCAAGCCATTCTCCTGCCTCAGCCTCCTGAGTATCTAGAACCACAGACACATGCCATGGTGCCTGGCTAATTTTAAATTTTTTTGTAGAGTTGAGGTCTTGCCATGTGGCCCAAGCTGGTTGCAAATGAGCTAATGTAGTCTTTTATTATTATTATTATTATTTTGAGACAGATTCACGCTTGTCACGTATGCTGGAGTTCAATGGCACAATCTCAGCTTGCTGCAACCTTTGCCATCCAGGTTCAAGCGATTCTCCTGCCTCAGCCTCCTGGGTAGCTGGGATTACAAGCGCCTGCCACCACGCCCAGCTAATTTTTGTATTTTTAGTAGAGATGGGGTTTCACCATGTTGGCCAGGCTGGTCTCAAACTCCTGACCTCAGGTGACCCACCTTGGCCTCCCAAAGTGCTGGGATTACAGGCATGAGCCACCTCGCAGAGCTCATATAGTCTTTAGTGATGCTTTGCACAGTGAAAGGTATTCTCTGCCTGTACTCCCTGTAGGTGAACATGCCTTCTGCAATGCAGAATGACTTTGCAAAGATTGTATGATTGTATGTGTTTTTTTGATGATTAAAATAAAATAGAATTTTTAAAAAGAATTTTGAAAAGTATTATGACAGTGAATAGTAAAGTTATTGCTATTAATATTTTGGTATACTTTTTATCTGGCATTTAAAGAATACATATGTATTTTGTTTATCCAAAAATATACACTTTTGTAGTATTTTTCTGTAAACCTATCATGAACATTTCTTCATTGTCCATACATAGTCTAGAAAGACTTTTTAATGGCTACATTATTTTGTCGTATTTTATTACAAGTTATTCATAATTTTTCCTACTCTTGGACAAGAAGGGGTTTTCCCATTTTTTTCTGCTTCCCTTAGTGACATCATGTTTACATCCAGAATAATTTTAGATTGTATTCAATGTTTGTGAGCAGGTTACTCATGATTTTCCCAATTATGCTATTCTTTGTCAGTCTTCTATACAGTGTATGTGAATTGAATTTTTATGAATAAGGGTTTTCCCTTTGATCTGTACTAAACTTGTTAAGATCTATCTTCCTATCTGCTCCCTGCCCCTCATGCCCAAATTGGCAGTGGCTTCTGATGACAGGAGAAAGACTGATGTACCTTTGTGCCAGGCTCAGTTCACCTGGGAGCTTCACGAGTCCATGTCAGGTCGGTTATGACCTGTCCTTTGATGTCCTTAGGCACTGACCATTGTTACTTTCCTTTTCTGTTCGGAGTCTCTTTGCCTGTTAAGGGACCTCCATTGCTCCTTCTCAAGACCGTGTTCGGTTCTGTCACTTTCGTACCTCTTTTTTTATAACGCCATGCCTACCTCCTTCGGTCTCCATCCTTCATGTCTGCCAGTCCCATCTGATCTGACTTGTTTTTTAAAATTTAAGTTCTTGCACCTGGATCTCCTAACATCTGCGGGGAAGTGGATCCTGATTTGAGATCACTTCCTTCAGCACAGGTTTTGCCCTTGTCATTGAGGCTCCACGTCCTCTCCCACCCTGGCCAGCATCCCCTTCCCCCATCTGTGGATGCAGCTTACTCAACTGTGCGAGCCCTGCCCCTTCTGTGCACACTCGGTCTGGGGCACTCTGGGACTGCCAGGCAGCTGCCCACATGCCAGCCATGAGGTTGGCCAGCTGCTCTTGTTCAGGAAAACTGAAAAGACACCATTGGACTATGCCCATCCATCTATGGTATCCTATAATAGTGCTACCACCCTAGCAAAGACAGAGATTCCTTAGCCTGGTACAAATGTAGACCACAGTCTTTTTCCTGCAAGGGTGTAAGATTTTCCTCTGCATTGCTCCTGCCAGGTGCCTGATAAAAGGGGTCAACTTGGGCCCAGGCCATTCTCAAGGCCACTGAAAGGGCAAGCTAAAAGCATTGGCTTCTTAACAAGATGAAGATTTTCTTGAAAGAAGGGCATTTCTTTCAAGAAGGGCATGAGACATTTATGTTCTCCAAATTATCAGCGCTGGGCTTCTCAGCAGCAGTTGGCTGCATTTTTGTTCCAGTGTCTTCCAAAGGAATTGAGTTTTCCCTCTTGCTTTTGACTCCTCCTGTCCCTCAAGGAAGCCATTAAGCTGGAATGTATCAGTGGTGGAATGATCCGTTAAATTCAAGGGCGAAAACATCACGCCATTCAACCCTGCTCACTTGTATCAGAAATCTTTAAAATAGAGCATAAGAGAGTCTTTATCTCAAATTCCGACCCATTGGGTCGTTTTACTCCTGGTGTTACATAGTAGTTGCTAGAATAGAATGCAGAGTTAGAATTCCTGTGGGAAACTTGCTTTTCTGAGGATACCCCTCAGATAAATGTTCTTTGATAATAAATGACAAAGGGAGTAAGATAGATCCAAGACTCTTGGGGTTGCAAAATTTCTATCACACCCTCAAAAGGAGGCATTGACTGTTGTATAAATTCCTCCCCACCTAATTTCCAGATAGTGCTCTCAAAGTATTCTGGCAACTTTCTTTGTAAACCCCAACAGCAGGAAGTCTCTACCAACCAGACTTTGCTTGCGGGGGTTGGAATGGTTAGACTCATTTTGTGCAGAGTAGCTTCGTGCAGCCTCACTGTGGGTTGAACAACCCAGCTTTGGAGTCCTGGCCTGAATGTAAGTGCTGGTATAATGTGTAGAAAATGCTGACAGATAAAACCACTTGGAGAACAGGTTTTTGCTTTACTTCCAAGGAGACAGGATATTTCTTAAAATAAACCCAGGACGTAGTGATGTCTCATTTTCTCCTACCCTGGGAAGTAGAAATAAACACCTAACCTGAGACATTTATGTTCTCCAGATTATCAGCACTGGGCTTCTCAGCAGCAGTTGGCTGCATTTTTGTTCCATTGTCTTCCAAAGGAATTGCGTTTTCTCTCTCCCTAGATAGCAATCAATACTTAAGAAGTAACCAAGGTAAAAAGTAATCTCCTGTAGGGGTCCAGCTGTGTCCACTCCACCCCACTGAGACATAAGCACTTCCCTCCAGCACTTCCCTGGGCTTGGTGGGGGGAGAAACAGGCCAAGAAGGAAACAGGCCACTATGTACCTATTCAGGGGAAATGAGCTGCACCTCTGCACAGCTGTCTCTCCAGAAAACCCCTTTTCACATTATGTTGGAAAACCGTTATCTGTATCTAAGCTTACAGTAATTTGATAACCTGCCCCCTCATTTTGAAGGGGGTGCAGAGGTCTCCCCAGCATCAGTTGCTTGGTTGTTTGAGTGGGTTTTCACCTGACAGCAGTTATCTGTGCCGATGGTGACACAGGTGCAGGTGTGCACATGGGCTTTGCATCTATGCACGTCCACAGGTGTCATTTGTCCTCTTATGTGATCAGCAGGCTCACATTCACCTTCTGCTCCACAGAGACCCAAAACTATGTTACTGGAGTTTGTCTGGGCTCTGGTATGCTCCTTGCCAAGAAGCAGTGTGGTTCCTCTTGCGGCTTTGGTTCTGCCTAGGACAACAGCACATTTCTGAGAAAGGAGTGCAAACCAGGAAACAGCCCTCCTGGAGAGCCCAGGACAGAAAAAGGCAGGGTGACCTGTCTCACCTTCTGGGTGTGAAGCCTAGGAAAGAAAATACTATGGAGTAGCATTGTCTTTGCCTTGCACTTGGCTTTTAGTGCTTTAAGGAGAGAATCTGCTTATTGTTGAGCAGAAACGACATCTGAGAGAGGATGAGGGCAGGCAGGCGCGCGGTCTGTGCATCCCCCAGCCGCATTTCCCAGCCAGATCCCAAACAGTGCAATTCATAAGGAGCTTTCACACCCTGTTTCTCTTCAAGCCTCCATCTACTTAAAATATTTCCCTCCCTGCCAAAGGGGATATTGAGAAATGACTTTGTGGCAATCTTTGCACATCTTCCTGCACAGGCTTTTCAGCTGAGGGCTATCTTGAAATGTTGCATTTTCCCTTTCAACTTAACTATCCAAGCAGTTGTCTATTAAATGCTTTGTTGTGATTTACAATTTGACTTGAATAAATCTGGTTAATACCCCAAAAGGAAGAAAAGAAAAAGACGTTTCCAGGAGAAATCACCCCCGAGAAGACTGGAGAGTGTTGGAGCCTTCTGCGGACCTTGGGGTCCCAGCAGTGCCAGGTCCTTGGTTCCTGCTCCCCAGTGCCACTTGGAGGCTCTCTCTTAACTGCCCAGGAAGCCCCGGGGATCCCTGCCTTGCTGAGGCACCTCAGAACTGCTCTGGCATGAGAGCTTACGGAAGCAGTCCCGTGTGTTGCTGAAAACAACCTGGGAAGCCATCCGTCTCTCTGCTTGCTCTTCTCTTATCAGCCTCAGAGGCCCTGTCCTGCTCTTCTCCAGCTCTGGGATCGGATGTTCCGGCTCCACCACTGTTCCACAAGCAGCGCTCCCTCCTCATTTCCTCCCCACTTTGCCCCACCTGCTCCGCCATGATATCATTTCCTTCCTACCTGTGATGCCACCGGAACCCCGGAGGAGGACTGCTCCTGCAGAGCCCGTGACCCTGTTTGACACTTGGCTCTCTGAGCTGTTTTCCCCGTCTATGTAACAAAGGGATAGGATCAGATGATTTTTATTCCCCATTCTAGCTCAAAATTTTATGAGTCTTGAGATTATTCTCTTCCCTTGGCCTGTCAGATAAAACAGAGCAGGCACCACCCCCAGTGGCTGCACGACCTGGAGCTGGTCAGTGATGTGGCCATTGCCAAGGGGTCCTGAGCTGCAGCCTGGGGAGGCCCTGCTGCACTGCACCCGCCCGGCAGCTGGGGGTGCAAAGGCGTGGGCAGGCTGGGAAGTGTTCAGGTGGCTAGGCTCGGACTTTTCTAGACTTGCCATCTCAAGGGACTTAATTGCAGCTAAGTTAGGTCAATAGATACCAACGGATGATCAACATGAATAAATGGTGACTTTTTGTGTGTACCTTAGTAGCCAAAAGTCACGACGATAGCTTATCTGTGCACATGCCGCTGTTTTGTTTTAGATTTTTAAAATAAACTCTGTTTTAGGATAGTGTTAGATTTACAGAAGAATTGTGAAGAAGAGTACCGAACTTGCATGTGCCCCTCACTGTTTCCCATTAGTAACGTGTATCTTACTTGATGGGTACATTGGTTACAATCAGTGTTGATGTGCTGTTACTAACTGACATCCATATTTGATTCAGGTTTCCTAGTTATCCCTAGTTATCCTTTTTCGGTCCCAGGATCCCGCATTGCATTTACTCCTCACATCTCCTTAGCTCTTCTAAGACCTGACATTTCTCAGACTTCCCTAGGTTTTAAGGACTGTGACAGAACCAGTCAGGTATTTTGTAGAATGGGATGTGCCTGATGATTTTCCCATGGTTAGCCTGGGGCTGTGCGTTTTGGGGGAAAGACCATGGAGGTGAAGTGCCCGTCACATCACATGCCCACATGTCTGTCACTGCTATTGGCCTCAGTCACCTGCCGCAGGCGTTGGTTCTCGGGTTTCCCCACTGAAGAGTTTATATATCCTCCCACCCCCACCCGTCCATGCTGGACTCTGTGGGAAGAAGTCTCTTCCCTTCAGGTGTGGGGAGCAGAGCTCCCCCTTTTTGAGGGTGGCTGCTGGTCTGTCCTTGCCAAGGGCTCACCTGTTGCGTCTGGCTGGGCAAGGTGGGCCTGTAGGTGGGAAGAAAGCAATCTCAGAGCCATCCCACAAGGCACAAGGTGTCCTGGAACCTCATGGGGCATGCTCCATGTGACGGTAGGTTGGATGAATACATGTCCTCTTGTGATAAGTGCTTAGGAGCGTATCAGACATGCATATCTATCATGTACCATAAAGCGCATTGGGCTGACATTCCAGCCCAGAGGAAAAGTGCTTCCTGGAGGAGTAACAGTGATGAAAAGCCCTCACTTGTAATAACTCAACAGTTTTCTGCTTAGAACTATCTCTTTGTTACCTTAAAAGTGGAGGCAACATGCTCCTTACCCTCAGGGGATCCTAGAAAAATCTACAAAAAAAAAAAAAAAAAAAAGCATTGTTATTGCTATTCAGGGCCTGTGAATTTTAATAATTTAATAATGAAATTAAGATGTGGTTTGGTTTGCCTTCTATTACAGCATACTTGAAATAATACCTTGTTTTTCCTGGTGTATTGCCTGATGACTGAGTTTAGGAACAATGTCATTAACGCATGTTTCCTCTACACATCATTTTCACCCATGGAAGAGTCTCCATTAAGAGGAGCTGAAATAAATGTGGAAGCTCAGAGACCTCAAAGTGAAGTCAGCTGCATCTATTGGCCTGCTGAGATATTTCTGTATATGCCGGTGAGACTGGAGAAGTCTGTGTGCTTCTGACAATCGATGATGGGATTCTGCAAATGAAATCATTTTAGCAGGAAATGATTATGAAGGATCTGATCACTGTCTGTGTTTCAATAATGTGATAAGATGAGAGTAATGGGTGAAATGCAGAGCAGTCAGGAAACGTCTTTGTTCTTTTTCGACAGATCTGAACAGCAACATGGGGTGCAAAGTCCTGCTTAGCATTGGCCAGCAGATGCTGCGGCGGAAGGTGGTGGACTGTAGCCGGGAGGAGACGCGGCTGTCTCGCTGCTTGAACACTTTTGACCTGGTGGCCCTTGGGGTGGGCAGCACGCTGGGTGCCGGCGTCTACGTCCTGGCTGGAGCGGTGGCCCGTGAGAATGCGGGCCCTGCCATTGTCATCTCCTTCCTGATCGCTGCACTGGCCTCGGTGCTGGCCGGCCTGTGCTATGGCGAGTTTGGTGCTCGGGTCCCCAAGACAGGCTCAGCGTACCTCTACAGCTACGTCACCGTTGGGGAGCTCTGGGCCTTTATCACCGGCTGGAACTTAATCCTCTCCTACATCATCGGTAGGTCCCAGGGAGCCCGGAGCTTGTGCTCTCTGCCACTTTTCTGTTGGTTCCCAGCTCCAGAGTGTGGGCCGATGCCCTACGGGAAAGTCGTTCTTGTTAACATGAGAGACACAGAATTAATGGGATGTTTCTGAATCATTTAAAAGTATTTAGTTTCTTTTAGTATGTTTTTTGATTACTAGAGTAAATGTATCACTGGTAGAGAAAAATTGGAGAAATAAAGAAAAGCACAAGGAAGAAAGTAGGAATACCCTGCTTGACAACCTGGAGAAACTAATTCTCTTATTCCTTCCTTCATTTGTTCTTTCTTTTAATAAATGTTTATTGAGTACCAGCTCTGTGCTGGGCATTGTGCTAGATACTAGGGAATCCGATGAAGGCATAAGACACTCTCTTATGTTCCCATGAAGGCATAAGACAGTCTCTGTTCAGAAGTTTACCGTCTACCGATATAACTATTGTTAACATTTTTGTGAATTTAAATGTGTATTTTTGTACAGTATATTTCTTTATGAAACAATGTATGGGAAACATTTCTCATATCGTTAGCTGTTTTTCCATAGTAATACTTCTAATGCTTGCCTACCACCATATAGATTTATACACACAGCGTAATGTATAGGCTGTCTTTATGGGACGTTCAGATTGTTTCCATGGCATTGTTGCTGTTGTTATACACAGTTAATTACTTTATGTCTTGGGGCTTAGCCATGATTCTTTTCCTTAAAACTGTCTAAGGAGCAGAATGGCTCTTGGTGAGTCTGCATGTTTTTAAGGCCTTTGTTGACTGTGATTCTCCATGTAGCCAGGGCCCCTTTCCCTGCAGTGTGGGCACTGGGCTTCGGCCTGTAACACAACCACCCAGCAAATAAAGAAGCAGACAGAAAATCTTTCTAGTTTGCCAGGTAAACATGCTTTGCTTCTCTTTATGCCTTTTTTTTTTTTTTTTTTTTTTTTTTGTATTTTGAGTACAACTGAAATTGAACGCATCCACTTAAAAGAAACAAACACCTAAGTCTCAGAAGCAGCAAAGGGTACAAATGGCCACTCGACATGCCATTTGTTTTTTTCCTCAAACTTTTTGGTAATAGCGAAAAACAGTGAGATTTGGTAAATTGAGCCATGTAGGTCCCACATTGCTTCTGTGTCAGCTCCCACTGGGCCCTACCCCACCCTCCCTGCCACGCATGCTGCCTGCCGGGACCCTCACTGCCCTGGGCTCCCTGCAGTCCTATCTCTGCATTGGGGGGCACCACTGCCTCTTCATCAGGACAGCTGGCGGAGGGCATATACTCACGCTCTCTGAGCAGCACCTTCTCTTTCTTTCCAGCAGCTGCAGTATCTGAGAGCCAACATAGCTTACTCTTCTGAATTCTAAAATAAAATTCATAATATTTTCTTTCAGTGCCACATCAAAACTTACAACCACACATGGTTCTCACAAAGCTGAAGTCTCTCAGTGGGAATGTAACTGTTGCAAATGGACCGTCATGTTTCCAGAGGATTTACCTGAGCATAAAATACACATTGAGCATGAAGTGCTTACAGTGTCTAGACCAGTGAATGAAAGGCTCTGCCAGAGTGCCATTGGCTTGTGTGAGGCCATTTGCACGCATTCTGAAAATTTCTTCGCAGCCTTAGCTGCTGGGAAGGGCAGTTTTTCCAGCAAACTTTTTTTTTGTTAAAGGCATGATTTAGAAATTGGAAGGGGGTAGGCTGGGAAGAAAGGCTGGGTAGCCCCTCTCATGCAGCAGGACAGGGTTTGGGAGCCAAATTTGCCGTGAGCCAGCTGCTTTGGGGGGTGACAGGGAGATGGTGAGACCATTTTTATAGGATTCATATTAGATTGGCTGCTCGGGAGAAAGAAATGTGGTTAAACTTCTGATTGTTGCAGAGATACTTATCGTAAGACCAAATAGTGAAACTGAATCTCTGCAGATCACTCTGGCAAAATGCTGTGGATAATTAGGACCATGGTCACCAACAAGGCCTGCTTTGAAAATAAAGGAAAGTGCTCTATGCGTATACTGGAATTTTAGTGCCATTTCCTGAGAAACACCACTGGAAGCACGTTCTGACTGTCTTCAGAATTAAAGAGAGTGAAAGAGAGCAGTGAACTGTTGTTGGCGTTTCGGGTGCTGCCCTGTTGGTGTTCTTCTGAGGGGAAAATGAGGAGGGCTGGGCTCTGTCTGCGGTCCTGCACTCTGGGAACGCCGTGGCCTCTAAGTCAGGTTTATGCACAGAGTGGCAGAGGTGGCTGATGCCTGCTCAGAGGTGAGCAAGTGGCTTTGTCCCTGAGATGGGGTTCAGCCCCTTCAAGGACCTCCTAGGACTGCTCTTCTTGCTGGGAGAACAGTGTTATTGGGGGTGCAGGTACCATCACCTCTGCTACCAAGGGGTTCCTAGAAAACAGGCTTCCTAAGCAGCATTTGCCCAGACTGCCAGTTGCACCCCAGGAGTGCATTATGAAATCAATTTTTCGTGTGTTGTCATCAGTATTTACTTTTTTAGATGAAAATAGGTAGCATTAAATACTATCAGAGTGCCTCTCAAATGGTAAGGGCAACACTCGTTTTGCAAACTTTTTATTCGGATATATATATTTGATAGAATACACCTGTGCATATTGGGTAGGATGTGAAATGCATTCCTCTGTAGGCCCTAGAAGCCTTCTCGCACTAGCACTAGTTGCCCGTCACTTCTGGCTCAGCATGCACTGTGGTGTGGCTGCTGCCGCCAGGTTCCAGTGCGCCGTCTGGGACTCCTGCAAGGATGCTGTCAACCTGGAGCTCCACTACAAATACCTTGCTAACCGTTGTCCTCCCATCCCCTCTGTTGTTTGTGCTTTGCGGCAGGTACTTCAAGCGTAGCGAGGGCCTGGAGCGCCACCTTCGACGAGCTGATCGGCAGACCCATCGGGGAGTTCTCGCGGACACACATGGCTCTGAACGCCCCCGGTGTGCTGGCCAAAAACCCCGACATATTTGCCGTGATCATAATTCTCATCTTGACAGGTAAAGCCCACACTGAAAAAGAGATCAGGTCAGAGTGTTGGGCAAATGTTCAGTGAGAGGCTCCTGTTAAGCTCCTTTCTTCTCTTGTTTCTTTAACCGTAACCCCCATCTCTTTTTGTTTTGTTTTTGTACTTCATGCAGGCATCTTTATGTGTCCCTGTCTTCATGGCTTCTTATAGATGCATATAGGGCTGGCCTGCTTCATAGCTGTTGAGTTGTGTGCCGTTTCATTAAAAGAGAATCTTAGGTGTTTAGCCTAGCCGTTTATGGAATAAGATTTTGTCAGCACTGCAGGCTTTTTATATGAATATCCTGGGAATAAAAATTCTTTTGACTCAGTGGATGACCATTTGGAAAGCAAAGCTGTCATTCATCCGCCAGGAAAATGTGGAAGAATGAGCCCCGTCTGGAACACGAACGTGTGCCTGGGGCATCTGAAGACGACTTGGATGGTTTTACTACACCTAACAACCATCAAAACACCCTTTCAATACATAAGTTTCATGACAGAGTTGTGGTTACAGAATTTGAAAAATCCCGGAGACTGCCCGAACACAGCCGATGGCAACTTCTTGCTAGTGAAGTTTGTGCGTGTCTTGGCCAGTGGGATGTGAGTTTTGCTATGTGGGGCTCCATAAACATGAAGCTGAAATGCAGATAAATTCTCATTTGGGGTTAGAAAATCTTGGATGAGTTTTAAAAACGACATGCCTTATTTTACACACCACATAACTGAAATAACTTCACTCAGGCTGGTCTCAGCAGTATTTTGAGTCCAGCTGGCAGAATCATGCATCATAAAGTCAGTCTGCACTAGGAGATTTCATTTTAATAAACCTGAGAGGGAGGGACACTAAAGAAAAAAATACATTGGTGTGTGTCGAGGTGTTCTCCCTGTGATTAATTGCACAATTCTCTTCTAACATCTGTACTGTAGAATTCAATCTCCTAGGTACAGCAGTTTTTATTTTATTTTATTATATATTTTATTTTATTTTGAGACAGAGTCTTGTTCTGTCACCCAGGCTGGAGTGCAGTGGCGTGATCGTGGCTCACTGCAACCTCTGCCTCCTGGGTTCAAGCGATTTTCATGCCTCAGCCTCCCGAGTAGCTGGGATTACAGGCACATACCACCACACTCAGTTAATTTTTTATATTTTTAGTAGAGATAAAGTTTCACCATGTTGGTCAGGCTGGTCTCGAACTCCTGATCTCAAATGATCTGCCTGCCTCAGCCTCCCAAAGTGTTGGGATTACAGATATGAGCCACCGTACCCAGCCAGTTTTTATTTTAAAACTATGAGAGGCGTCCATAGCAGAGCAGTGGTCTCAAATTTTGGTTGTGTTCGAGTGGTACCAGCCTCTTCTGTGCCACTTTTCTAGCCTGGCGGAGAGTTCAGCTATGGAAGTACCTGAATGACCTCTTCACCCTAAGGTGGTGCTGGGGCATACACCTCAAAGGCAACGCTGCCAGAGGTTTCTGGGCATCTTTATTACTTAGTTTTCTTAAAAAAAAAAATGAGTTTGCAAGCTAGAGCTAGTCTAGCTCAGATGTTATTTTATATGCACTGAGTCCAATGAAGAACCATGTATGTTAGTGGTTCCAGAACCTCAGCTAGCTGTTATTGTCGATATCACTAACATCCCAAAGTCAACCAGAACAAATTCCTCATCTGAAAAATGCCCATTCTCCCAGGAAACTGAGCAAAGTGTTTCCTCCTGGATTTGTTCCTGGAGATTGCTTCCCAGCAACACATCCTTTTAGTGAGAGGGAGCGGCATGGTGTGTGGGTCCAGGCCTTCTTCTCGCTATGAGAGGGGCTCATGCTCCAGATCTCTGCAGTCCTCTGGTGCCTCTTGGGTGGGCATCTCAGTTCCCAAGGCCACCTAGGAAAGCCTGGGAAGCACCCCACAACCTCAGTGATTGAGACCCCTGCTCCCTGCCCCTAGAAAGATCATTAATCCACCCCATTCCCAGAAGCTCACAGAGGTCTGCAGAGGCTCGATGCACTTGGATTCTTTTTCAGTCGCCTTCTCATCCCTATCCAGGAAGGACCTCCTGGTTCGTGGTTAACACTCAGGCAAGGTTTTCTGTCTATCCATTTTTTCAGGACTTTTAACTCTTGGTGTGAAAGAGTCGGCCATGGTCAACAAAATATTCACCTGTGTCAACGTCCTGGTCCTGGGCTTCATAATGGTGTCGGGATTTGTGAAAGGATCGGTTAAAAACTGGCAGCTCACGGAGGAGGATTTTGGGAACATGTCAGGCCGTCTCTGTTTAAACAAGTGAGTTGCTGCTTTTGACCATTTTTCTTATTTGGTATTTAGTGACACAGATGTGTACTGGGGGATGTAACTGGCCAGGATGGCATGTGCCTTTAAAAAAACATTATTTGAGTATATTTTGTTAATTTTTTTTTCTTTTGCAGCAAAGTAGCTGAGTGTATTTTGTATGTTTCAAGTTTGTGTGAAGGTTTATTCCCCTGAAATGGAAAGACTATTTTATGACAAGAAAGATGGAGAAAAATAAGATCATCACCCTAATTCCAAATTGTATATAGTTCAGGGTTCTTATCAGACCTCATTAAATGATCCCTCTTTCCCCAGATTCTGTTTGATGGCCAAGTTCTGAATTTCGTATTCAGAAAGGATTTTTCTCTGCAGTGCCATGGTGACCTCACTTTACCTTTACATACCTTCCTTATTACATTAATAACATAGAGGGAAGAGAAATATGTGGAACTTTTTTTGAAGGTTTTCAGAATGACCGAAGTGTCAGAATGTGAGCACAACCATCTCTTTTCCGACATCTGACTTGTGCTGCTCCAGCCCTGATGACAGTGGCCCCTTCACCCTCATGCCTCTGACGCGGACACCCGGAGCTAGAGGTGACAGCTCCCCCCTGTGCCATCTCAGGCCTCTCACCCAGCCCTCACTGACAAGCTCAGATTACCTAGGAACCAAAGCCAAACAGTCATAATGTATCCTTTTTTATCTTTTGTCAGATCTTCAGGTAATACTTTAGGTCCCAAGATAGAGAACGGGGAGTTGGATTTTGTGTGTGATTCTTCATTAAGATTTGAAGGTTGAAACTGCTATGATAAAGAGACACTCCCCCCCCCCACACCGACCCCTTATCCCCCAGCAGAATAGGGTGGCTTTATTTTATTTTATTTTTTTGAGACAGAGTTTCACTCTTGTTGCCCAGGCTGGAGTGCAATGGCACGATCTCAGCTCACCGCAATCTCCGCCTCCTGGCTTCCAGCAATTCTGCCTCAGCCTCCCAAGTAGCTGAAATTATAGGCGTGCGCCACCACTGCTGGCTAATTTTGTATTTTTAGCAGAGACAGGGTTTCTCCATGTTGGTCATGCTTGTCTCAAACTCCCAACTTCAGGTGATCCACCCGCCTTGGCCTCCCAAAGTGCTGGGATTACTGGTGTGAGCCACCATGCCCGGCCAATAGAGTGGCTTTAAAGAGATGTTTCCAGTCCTGAAGTGAGCAGTCCAAGTTGGCTGGCCAGCCCTGCCACAGGCCTCTGGGGACCCAGACATCTTCCGTCTTGCCCCATCTTCCCCCAGGACGTTATCCTCGTCTGCCTGGTCAGAGCTGGCTGTAAGCACATGCATGATGGCCCAGCTCTCCCAGAAGGGAAGGGAGAGCGTGGAGGAGTGCTCAGGACTGTTCAGGGCAGACCCCGATGGCACACAGACGTTCCATTGGCAAGAGTCCACTGGAGGCCACACTGAGCTGCAAGGGAGGCTGAGCAGCGCTGCCCCACATTGGGAATCTTAGCAGTCACATATGCCCAGTTGGTCCCTGGTTCAGGGCCAGCTGCCCAGCCATGCCTTCCAGTGTTGTTACCAGCAGGCAGCAATTGATGTGTGACTAGTTTACTGCTTGAATGGAGACAGGAAACCATGGCATTCGGTGCACAAAACTTGACTAACACGAATATTATGTGGTTAGCAGTTCTAATAAAAATACCCTTGCTGTCCTAAACTCCAAAACAGAGAAGTGAGGACTTTTAATATGTCATCCCAAGCTTTCCAGAGTCATATTTATGTCAAATCTGTGGGTGCCCATTAATTCCGGGCAAAGAGGAGTAAAGCCAGTTCCAGCTGTGCTTTGAGGTAACGTAGTAGCCTTTGAAAACTCTGAGAGCATATTTAACCGGTTGCTATTTTCAGGTCAGGAATGAACTATAAAGGGCATCTCTTGTTAACTGCTTGCCAATCGAGATTTAATTTTATTTTTATGAAGAGATCGTTTGTACCAGCCCATGGTATTTACTTTCACAGGTCATTCTCATGTTGATGCCCTGGTAATGATGAGCTGTACTGGCCCCCAGACAAAGCAGCATTTGTTGTCCCAGCCCCTGGTCACAGGTGGGGCCCCCTCAGCTATATCTGGAGGCCTCACTGCCAGGGCCCAGCCCCCTACCCGCAGGGACGGCAGGGGATCGACCATGTTAGGAGGTGGGGTTCTGCAGGACAAGCCTCGCTGCCTGCTCTATCGTTTTGTTAAAATCTCTTAAGCATCTTTCTTCCTTTTTTTTCCCCAGCCATAGCTTTGTGTTTCTGACAACAGCCATGTAGTCTTGCATAAAATTGCTTGTTCCTCTGAAATAGTAGGGCACTGCCCAGCCAATCCGTAAAACATGTAGGAGCTTCAGCGTGCATGGGAGGCCATGTGACCACGTGGGCTTGTGATTTCAGGATGCTCTCTCCTAGCCGTCTGGGAAGGCCCCTGGGAGCTGGCTCGGTCTGTCTGTTGGTCTGTGAAGAGGAGTGTTACCTTGTGGTCTGGATGGCTCCTCATGCCTTTGACTCATGCTGCTGCTGGCATTCCCATCCAGTGTTCTGTGGATGTAGCAATAGTGAAACATCAACCCCTAATGGAAGCCTGTTGAGAAAGCTTTGTTGAATAGTGTCTGCCAGTTAGGATGGAAGCCCCAAAATAACATTGGCTTCAATGAGATAAGGGTTTGGTTTTCTCCAGTCAACCTCTGGGGGTGGTCAGTCCAGCATGTCACTTCACCCGGCCAGGAATACAGGCCAAGGGCCCCAGGCTCCTCCCATGCAGTCAGCAGGATGGACGAGGGAACAGCACGGGGTTGTTTCTCAGCAGATGCAGACGCCACGTCTGCTCAAACCTCCTCCATCAGAACTTAGCCAGCTGGCTACTCCTTGTAGCTAGCGACTCTGGGAAACATACAGTTCTGATTCTTAAGGCTCATATGTCCAGCTACAATAATTAAGGCTTCCATTACTGCGTGGAAGAACAGGAGAGTGTGGCTTTGGAGAACAACCAGCAGTTGATGTCAGGGTGGCCGGTGTGAGTGCGGGCAGTGGAGCCCTGCTGCAGGATGTTCACTGCGGATGCAGTAAGAGACCCTAGGGCCTGGCCCCTTTCTATGCCAGGGTCTTTGATGCTTCTGAGCAACCAGCTGAGCAGAACACAGAAGGGCTGGTCAAAGGCTGCAGGGCAGGGAGTGCTGCGCTGAGACCAGGAATCAGGCTCCCTTTGTCTTGGGGTGACATTTGCTGAGTGAGGGCTTTTGGTAGCCCCCCTCGTTAACATGTGAGTTGCCAGATGATGAGTGAACACAACCGCCACATGCATGTAACAGGTTAATTATTGATTATCTACAAAGAGACCATTATGAAATACTCTACACGTTTTGGTTTGTGCCTCTGTAGAATGGGTTCTGTGGTTATTTTGTGCTGATACTCTGCCACTGGCATCAGTAACACCCAAACTTTTCTTAAAGGTTGAATTTGATTTTTTGAGTAGATAAAATACTACATGGTTCATAGATCATAATGCTTTAAAAAAGATTTGCAGTGTGTTCCTTTTTTCATCCACCTTATCTCCCACCCCACAGGTAAACTTTTTAAGGTGTGTGTGTGTGTGTGTGTGTGTGTGTGTGTATAAGCTTCCAGTTTCTCTCTGTGTAAGTACAAGCAAATGCAACCATGTATAGTCCTTTTCTCTTACACAAAACATAGACGTTCCATAGACATTGTTCTGCACCTTGCATTCTTGCTTACTAGAATACCCTGCAGATTTTTTTACATGAGGCCCTCGTTGTTATGATTGCCCCAGATTTTGGCACCTGAGCCCTCCTGAGGTCGGGTGTAGTGGTGCAGTGTGAGGAGCAGGTGTGGCAGGGTCACAGTCAGTGGGGCCAGTTTGCAGATGCTCACGGTTGCACACAGCTCTGGAGTTGATGCAGCACAGCATGTGCCTTCACCCCTGTTCCGTCAGCTCAGGGTTATCCAGTCTCTCCTGCAACTGTCCTGAGGAGCCTCGGAGGATGCCTTTTGTTTTGCCTCCTCTCTTTGTGCTCACCCATCTCCCTTGCTTCCTTCTCTGCATGCTTTTACTGTTGTGTGTGCTTTACCTGTCTGCGTGAGGAAGACATTCCAGCCCTTCTTAGTCCTCTCTGTGAGTTCATCTCTTTCTGGGGTTTAATTGTGTATGCAGTTCCCTGCACTTTCCGCTTGCCCTGAAATGGGGGTTTCAGGACCTTTCTGGGTGCCTCTGCCTCATGGTTGCCTAAAGCTCATCTATCCATGATAGCTTTCATTTTTAAAATTTATTTTACAGACAAGATTTTGCTGTGTTGCTTAGGCTGGGGTGCAGTGGCACAATCTTGGCTCACTGCAGCTTCAAACTCCTGGGCTCAAGCAATTTTCCCACCTCAGTTTCCCAAGTAGCTGGGACTATAGTCACATGCCAACACACCCAGCTAATTGGAAAAAAATTTTTTTGTACTGATGGGGTCTTACTATGTTGCCCAGGCTGGTCTCTAACTTATGGCCTCAGGTGATCCTCCCACCTCGGCCTCCCAAAGTGGACATGCATTTATTTTAAATGCAAGGCCATGTTGGTAGCTCTTGATGCCATAGGAGCTGAGTGAGGCAGTGAGACTTTTCACTGCCTGCCAGTCACCCTGGCCGCCCAAGTGGGGCCCACAGAAGACATTTTGACTCTTGAGTTCCCCTCCTCCTGTGGCCTTATCTTCCCCCTCCTGAGCTGTATAACAGAAGCCATTTGTGAGGGTGGGAGTGGGCGTCAGCAGGGCCTCTGGCCTGGGAGGCGAGTGGGTTTGGATGAGGCGGGTACAGCTGTACTCCAGCACGTTGCTGTCCTGTGGCCCTGCTGACGTGTTTGTCCTGGGCTGCTTGGTTTTGAACTGGGGTTGCTAGTTTTAGTCATACTCTAACACAACAAACTAAATTTTGTTTGGCCACAGTTTTTCCTACATCTATCACTTGTACATTTCTGAGGGTTTCCTCTCGTTACTGGTTATGGAACTACAGTGAACCCCACATCTAAATGAGTTTGCTCATGCCTGTACTTCGAGTGTCTTCATGGCAGTTTCTGTAACTGAGAGGTGTGATGATCCTCTAGGAATTAGTAAGGCTCAATCCCCATTAGAAAGGAGCTGGGTCCATCCTGTCTGTCTGTCTGTCTGTCTATCAGCCAGTCAGTAAATCCCACTGAAAGCAAAGTTCACCAAATGGGCTGCCACCCAACCTGAGGAACATCAGTGTTTATAGGATTGGGAGCATCCTATAGTGTTCCTCTCTTCATGCTGACGAGCTTTAGGGCAGGTTGTCCTGTGTAGCTGGGCGGCTGTCAGTATGGTTGAGCGGGAGGGATAGATGTGGGTGGTGAGTGTCCTCTTAGACTCCAGGCGAGCCGCTGGGACCCCGGAACAGGACAGAAAGCCCACAGCCCTGTGGCTGGCAAAGGTGTAGACACACGGGTGGGAGTAGAGGCTGCCCTTTTTGAACTGCAAGGAGTGCAGTTGCTTTTCGGGTGGCAGCAGAGGGCCAGATGCAGAAGGCTTAAGGTGACTTGGTGACCAGCAGGGCCTGTGTGCCTCCTAACCAGGCGATGGTGGCCAGGGAAGCCACCTGCACTGACTGTACGGTTCACCCCCGGAACACAGCATGTTGGGGAGTCAGGCAGACCAGGGCTTCATACGTTGGGGAACAGGGGCTTGAAGGACCCCAGACGGGGCCCTGGGAGGGGCCATAGTGCCACAGCGAACCTGGACATTGGGTCTCAGCATGGGTGTCAGACATATTTTCTGAATGTTTATGCAGCCTGCTTCCTCTGGGCTCCTGGATCTGTCAGCTGTGCTTGCTTGTGCTCCTGTCAGTTTAGTCAACGTGTGCTGAGCCCCTCCTGTGGGCCAGAGGCTGGCTGTGCCCGGGCCCCACACACCTGGCAAAAGCCGTGCAACCCCGGACTCCACCTTGTGCATACAGGCACTTAAGGAATGCCTTTGCTGACAAAGACAGTATGCTTTTATTTTAGCCTTAGTTTCTGTGGAATTGTTTTGAGAGTGAGTTACTGGTAAATACGGGACCCGGGGCGGGACTGGCTGCTGGCTCTGCGTTCTTCCTCCGAGGGCCCTGGGGAGAAGGTGTGGGACTGGCCACGTGCTGCTTTCTCCCCCATTTCCTGTTGGACCCCTGCCTCACAGTGCCCACCTCTCCTCACCCTAGTTATTGTTTAGAAAATGCTCCTGGAAAGGGCGATACTCTGTACCCTTGTGGCCCTGGGCCATGAACAGCAGGGAGGCTGTGCCCACAGAGCTGGCATGCCGTGGCTGGACTCAGGGAGGGCTAACCACCCGGTTCTGCTCCTGATGCCAGACTGCGCAGTGCATGTCGTGACCTTTGTTTGTGTTCTTTTTTCTAGTGACACAAAAGAAGAGAAGCCCGGTGTTGGTGGATTCATGCCCTTCGGGTTCTCTGGTGTCCTGTCGGGGGCAGCGACTTGCTTCTATGCCTTCGTGGGCTTTGACTGCATCGCCACCACTGGTATGCCCACCAGCCCACCGTGGTCCTGGGTCCTCCCACACCCCCGGCAAACAGGCCAGTGTTGCCTACAGCTTGCCATTTCCCTCTTTGCTGGCACGGTCTGGTCACCACTCTTTCACACATGGGCAACGTGTAGATTTGTAGCTTCCTGCCAACTCCTGCCACCCCCAAACCCTTATCACATCCCCAAGTGTCAACGCCTGATGGAAGCTGCATCTCGAATGAGGCTAAGGTTCTGCTGGTAGAATGGGATCATAGCCATGTGACTGTGGCCTGACTTCATATCTGAGCATCTTCCGGGAGGAATGAGGCCATTCACAACATTGTCATCCTGGTGGTCTGAATGGGCCAGGCTTCAGTGAGCCTCCCAGATTTTCTCTGCCAAAAGAAGCAAATCTCTTCCTTTGCTGCCCCACCACATTCAGGCTCAGAACACTGTCGCAGGGCCATGGGCTGTCTGATGTGTCTTTCTGAGCACCACCCTTCCGCTCCCAGAAGCCCAGGAGGCCCCAGTGCCCACAGGCCGAGTGCTGGGGGAGGTTTCTCACAGTGCCGCGTAGGTTCCCTGGCATTGAGAGGCCTTGGGTGTCACGTGGGCAGATGTGCTGCCTCTTATTGTGTGCCCTCCTTGGCTGACCCCCTGGTGCTTCTAGGTGAAGAGGTGAAGAACCCACAGAAGGCCATCCCCGTGGGGATCGTGGCATCCCTCCTGATCTGCTTTATCGCCTACTTTGGGGTGTCGGCCGCCCTCACACTCATGATGCCCTACTTCTGCCTGGACAATAACAGCCCCCTGCCTGATGCCTTTAAGCATGTGGGCTGGGAAGGCGCCAAGTACGCAGTGGCCGTGGGCTCCCTCTGCGCTCTTTCCGCCAGGTGAGAGGCCTTTCTGTGGTGGCTGCTCCTAGGGGTGGAACCACCAGCAGGGGTTAGGCTGTATCAGACCAGGTATAGCCATGCGAGACACACATCGGCTGCCAGCAGTCTTTACCCTTGAAATAGAGCCGGCACCCAACCCAGCCCTGATCGTGTGGCTTTTCCCTTGTTGTCAGTATTCATCACCCCAAGACTTGTGTTTCTGAGATTTTCATCCTGAAGAACCCGAGGCTGGCTTTTCAGCATCATCTGCTTAGCAAGGGACTGGCTCTCTGTCCCTGACTCTGGCCACTGGACCAGACCCCCTGCTTGAACACCATATTTTGGCCCTCAGTTTGGCTATAATGCAGAAGCTACTTTGAAGAAGGGAATAAATGCCTTTTAATGAGAAATATTTTTGCCGCTGGTATTTCCTTGTAGCCTGTGTAAACAGAGCTATTTGGTAAATATTGATTTACCACAGGGAAATCCTCATGAATGCAGTGATGCTTGTATTTTCTGTTCGATCCAGCAGGAAATAATTGCAGGAATAAATACAGTTTTGTATCTGTAAAGACTGTACTGGGTCTCATGCTAGTGTATGTGAGATAGATGTTCCCTATTCTTTACCTTAATCCATACTCAGTGTGTGCTCTTTCTGGGGTTGATTTTTTAAATGCCAAGTCTTTTAGCCACAGGCCTCACCCAGCATGGAGGGATGGCAGTTCTTGGTGAGCTCAGACTTCCTCTCCTTCACGGTAAACCGAGCATGGCTGGATGTGGTGCCTTTATCTCTTATGAGCCAGGGTTGCTCACGCGGTTTGCCTCTCCCCATCTAGTCTTCTAGGTTCCATGTTTCCCATGCCTCGGGTTATCTATGCCATGGCTGAGGATGGACTGCTATTTAAATTTTTGGCCAAGGTCAATGACAGGACCAAAACACCAATAATCGCCACGTTAGCCTCAGGTGCCATTGCTGGTGAGTACTAGAACTCATTTCACATGTAAATATTTTCACAATTGAGTCATTGATCCCTAGGGAGAACATCTTGCATTGTTCTGTTCTGTGAGTAGTTTTAACTGGTCTTTTTAACTCCTGGTTTTTATACTTGGAGCCTGGTTCATTGAAAGTTGACTGACCTTTTGACAAAAGTCAGAGGCAGTTTGACAGAGGCTGGGATAGAATTTTCGAAGAGTTTGCACTCTGGTTTTCATCTCATTGGGCAGAGCTTAGAACACACAGTATTCCCCCAAAATTTTACCCCATTTCTGGACGTTTCCCTGTCAAGGCCAGGCTGACACCTTCCTGCATGACATAGGCCAAGGGAGACCTCGCTGGTACCTGGAAATTCAGCATCCATGTTATAAATTCTCTGGAAAACAGGTGTCCCTTATGATCAGTGTTTTATAAAATGTGCTGCCTCTTCCTGAGGGAGTATCAAGGGTGTTGCTGATGAAGGTACTACCCCTCAGTTTATACGTAATAGCAGATGCAGTGGAGCTTCATCTTGTCAGATCAGCATTTCGATGGATGAAATCAGTGGGATAATGAACTCTCTGAGCTGTGTGGGTGTTCCAGGGCCCTAGATGAAGGGAAGGAGCACCCAAAAGGAAGCTCACGTGCACACTGTACCTGTGGTTTTGTGTTTCCTCCTTTCCCAATTGCATTTCATAGCCCCGAAATGCAGACAGGAGCCCACTGTGCAGATGTAGAGGTGGAGGCCCAGGGAGGTGAAGTGAGGATGTGCACCCAGGACGGTGGCGCTGCCTTGTGATTCCAGAACTGTTTCTATGCCAAAGTGGCCAAGCTCCTTCCAGGGTCTGAGTAGGGCAGTGGGTCTTTTTGGCAAATTAGGGCATGTGGCATCAGTCACAATTTCTACTGCAGCGACTTGTCCAGTTGCCATCAGTAAGGCACTTGACCTTAAATGAATGAATTATTCCCTAAGTTTTTATTAGCACTTACTCCCTTAGCAAACTCTGCTTAGTTTTGTGGATTAATATTATATAATAAAACAAACCTATCTTTAGATCTTGAAACATCTTTTATGGGATTCTGTGCTCTTGAGAGTGACCACAATGGTCATATTGAGAGGCACTATACATCAGAATGTGACCAGTATATTTACAGGATTAAGGATTTGGAAAAAAAAAATAGTTTTTTCAGGCTTTGCCTGGAATTTGATCATATTAAAGACTGGCCTTGATTTCCTTCCCATGCTGATAGAGGGAGATCAAACTGTGCTCTTTGAAGTGACTGTAAAGTACATGCCATTCACAAAATCCAGGCTTACCCTTTTCATTTGTCGAGAGTGGGAAGTAAGTATTTGGTTTTCTAAAATCACCTCACATGGAAGAAATTAGTCTCAAGTTCCCCGTGAGTAGGAACGTCGGCATTTGTGGCATGCACAGTTGGGTGCTGTTCTGATTATCGGAAGGTCCTCCCTCATTGCTCTTTAATTTTATGTTTTATCCATTTAAACTTGTTTTAGTTGCAGTGATCTAGAGGGGCTTAAAAGATATTTGTGGAGAAATAATGGTTTTGTGTTTATATTTTAGCTTGTGTTGATTCCTTGTGTTTTGAAAATATCCCAAAGCAGATCTAGCCAAGTTGTTTTTTAATGAGTACTTGACATACACACCCACATGAATAGACAGGCATACTCTCACAAAACTCACAAAAGATATTCAAATAAGGGTGCAGGTTTTAATTACATTTTAAAGGCAAGGGACACGGTGAATGGGCTGATACTATATTGTTTGAGAACAACTCTTCAGGTTTCTTCCACATGAAGTGACTTCACATGTGAAGAACTCTGCTTTCCTACTCACCTTCCTGGGTTAGGACCCCCTATGAGTGCCCCCAGAGCGCCAGAACCTCCCCTTCTCTGTCGCCCACTGTTGTACACTGATGCCTGTGTCTTGGGAGGGAGTACACTCAGGAAGGCTGGGCACTGTGGCCTGCCCTGTTCAATGGTGAATACCTGGAATCCAATGACGGGCACACCTTGATTGGAGCTGGATGATGGAAGATGGGTAGAAAGGATAGATGCTGAATGGATGAATGGGTGGATGGGATGGGATGGGATGGGATGGGATGGATGGATGGATGGATGGATGGGTGGATGAGATGGATGGATGGGTGGATGGGATGGATGGTAGATGGGCAGATGGATGAGATGGATTGATGGATGGTGAGTGGATGAATGAAAGATGGGCAGATAGACGGATTAATAGAGAATGGATGGATCAATGGGATGGATGATGGGTGGATGCGCATGAGTCTGTGAGTCAGCATGGTCTAAGGAAAGACACATGGGACTCAGAGTCGTAAGAACCTAGTTCACATCCTTATACCTATGCTTATGAGCTGTGTGACCTTAGATAAGTCTCCTGACCTGTGTGAATGTTAGTTTCTCCATCTGTAGTGTAGGAAAGGCTTACAGAGTTGCCATAAAAATCACAAGAATGAAAGTATTCTCTGTGCAAATGTTAACGATTATTACCGTCTGTTGAGGACTGTGTCTGTGATTTAATCCTGAGCTTGACTTCCCTTTAAGCTGTCTTTACATGGGAAGGCCAGGGAGGGGGTGGGAGTGAAAGCAGCCCCCTTCGCTGCCCTGGATGGTGGGTGGTGGTGGTCCTGCTTGTCCGTGCATCCAGTCGGCCATCCACAGATCCTGGTGTCTGTTTCTTCCCAGCTGTGATGGCCTTCCTCTTTGACCTGAAGGACTTGGTGGACCTCATGTCCATTGGCACCCTCCTGGCTTACTCATTGGTGGCTGCCTGTGTGTTGGTTTTACGGTATGTATGGCTTTTTGGGGTTTTGTGACAGAAATGCAGAATGGAGGCATCGGATAGCCTTTTCACAGTTCAGCTATGGTTTACGTGACGAAACTTTTAGGTTGGTGATAGCTCCACTGGGAGCTGCCGAGGAAAGGGTAGGACCTAGGCTGACGGCCCAGTTAGGAGGATGTCCTTGGCAAAAGTTGGGGTGCCCCTCACCCTCCTCTATCATGTGCCCTCATTTTTCTGGCTGGATGTTGGGTGGATAGAGACAGGTTCTCAGCCGAAGTATTAGGCCGGGATCCAGGGATCAGAATTTTTGAAGACTGATTGCAACTTGGTTCCAATTCTTGAGACAGACAGGATTGAGGGCTGCCTTGGTAGGAGTTAGGAAGACCCAAGGCCTGTGAAACCTGGGTGTGTGTGATGCTTCTGCAGCTTCGTTGCACTGTGGGTGGAGGAATGAATCCCACTGTGTGGCATGGGCACCTAGGTTGATGTTCAGGGTCACTGTCGAGGTCGGCTTGTTGTAGCCCGGCTGGGGTCAGGCAGGCCTCTTGCAGTTGCAGTAAAGCTGCTCTGGGCCTGGGCTTGGTGCCTTGGTGTTCCCACCTGCCCCAGCACCCACTCCCAAAGCACAGCCCTGAGAACCTGTGCTCACGGAGACGCTCAGTACTGGTCTCCTCTCAAGAGCCTCCTCATTTATTTTCAGGGATCTCCACCTGCAAGGCCATTGATTGCACGTCCAACTTGCTCAGCAGCTGATGTACATAAAACCCAGGCTGAGCCTTGGCAGCAGCTCTGTAGAATCAGCTAAGACTATTGGGGACTCCTTACTCCTCCCAGGGGGCCCAGTGCTAGAATAGTCTCTGAGGTCCCCCACTTTCTTAACTGACCAAGTGGTGTTGCACAAGGGAATCGGTACAAAAGTGGTTAATATCTTTACACTCCCTCTTAGAATTGATCATATGCAAAATAATTCATACAGCACTCTGTTTTTCAAAGCTGGTGGAAAGGATTTGCACTCTGTTCGTTTTGGGTGGGAAGATAAGGAACCTCATTCAGAACAGATGCTTCACCGGCAGGTATCTCGTGTCTTGGAAATCATGCTGCAGGCTTGGCCCTCCAACCAGCCACATACAATGATTTACTCCAGGGTGCTTGGAGTTTTAAAAATAAATTGATCCAATTAAGTCACACAAACAGAATTTCTCAAATCCATTAGCCTGCAGCCACATTCCTCTGGCTCTTGGTGCCAAATAGGATCCTGGCGTTCCTGCTTTCTATTTCTGTCCTTCCTTTTAGCTCCCTACAGCTGTAGTTTTGTGGGAAGTGGCCTAATATCTTCAGCATCGGAGGGCCGCTGCCACTTCTCTTGGGGTATTCCTCGGGGCTGCTCGTAGTGGAGTTCCTATTGCCTGGAAACAGACTACAGAGGATGTTCCCCAGAAGCAAGAGCAGGAGGTGACCTTCGCAGTCTCTCCTCGTCATCTGCAGTGGCGCCTCTGACTATCTCCTTCCCATCTCATACCTCACGTCCCAGGCAGCTAACTTGGTAGTTTTATAGAAACTAACTTTGTAGAACGTGGGTTGGTGCATTGCCCTTTTTCTTCAAGTGGATAATGGTTGGTCACACAATACATTTCTTCCCAGGTATCAGCCAGAGCAACCTAACCTGGTATACCAGATGGCCAGTACTTGCGATGAGTTAGATCATGCGGACCAAAATGAGTTGACTAGCACCAGTGATTCCCAGCTGGGTTTTTTACCAGAGGCAGAGATGTTCTCCTTGAAAACCATACTCTCGCCCAAAAACGTGGAGCCTTCCAAAGCCTCTGGGCTAATTGTGAACATTTCAACTGGCCTCATAGGTGAGAGCTAGCCCTTCCCTGGGGCCTCGCTTGTTGGCATTGCGTGGTTTCTAGGCAGTGGAGCTGGAGTCGGGGGAAGGTGCCAGAGAAGATGAGCGTCTGCCTTGCTCCTGGACTGAGGCATAGTTAGTTACTCTGTGCTAACCGTATTGATGCCTTTGGAAATGGAGCCTCTCTCTCCACAAGTTTTGGGGATAGCAGCAGATGCTTGTGGGAAACTGAGAAGTGGTTGAGTTGTAGCTCGCTCTGTCTCTTCTTCCCCCTTAGCTGTTCTCATCATCACCTTCTGCATTGTGGCCGTGCTTGGAAAGGAGGCTCTCACCAAAGGGGCGCTGTGGGCAGTCTTCATGCTCGCAGGGTCTGCCCTCCTCTGTGCCGTGGTCACGGTCGTCATCTGGAGGCAGCCCGAGAGCAAGACCAAGCTCTCATTTAAGGTGAGCAGCTCGGCCTAGTGGGCCTGTTGCAGGGAAGGAACCCTGGTACACAGATCCCAGCCCTGCACAGACTCAGCTGGGCCCGGGTACTCCCGACGAAGGTTTTTGCCAGCCAGCTTCAGGCACTGTGGGGCAGGGGTCCTGAAGGCACCGAGGACTGGACCCTGGAAGGAGGCAGCCCTCCTCCCTGGCTGTCCGGTGGTGGGACGCTTCTCGTCAACGTCTGCCCAGGTTGATCGCATGAGTTTTCCAAGCCTTGGAGACGGGCAGGGTTTCTATATGTTTAGATTACACAAATAATAAAAATGACCTTAGAGGTAAAATGGAGGTCCATCTTCTAGTCCTTTCTTTAGCAGGAGAATCATAAGAGAAAAATCAGAATGGAGCTCACTTGGCCACTCAGAGCTTAGAACCAAATCCCCACCTACTAGGATTTACCCTTGGGTTTGCGTGTGGAGAGGGGGTGTTGGGGTGTGGGGTTGGGCATGCACTCTGTCTTCCCCACACTCCCCTGACAGCCCCCATCACTCTGAGGCGTGCTGCCTTTTGCTAGACAGTGTTACTGGACTGCTGGAACTGGCGCCACTGCCGCAGAGTGATGCCGCCTCCTGTCTCTGTAGGTTCCCTTCCTGCCAGTGCTCCCCATCCTGAGCATCTTCGTGAACGTCTATCTCATGATGCAGCTGGACCAGGGCACCTGGGTCCGGTTTGCCGTGTGGATGCTGATAGGTATGTGATGCTGCCGCCAGCACGTCCACAATCCTGGCTTCTCTCGGGGGCCTCCCTTGTTTCAGGATTTATAATACAATGACACACATGCAGTCAGCAGCTTTCTTGAAGGTAATGTTGAATCCCTGGTAGGTTGCGAGTCCTCTCCTCCCTGTTAGATACTTTTTGTTTTCATTGCCTCTTGCCCAAACTATTTATTCTGTTGGGCAAGACCTTGATATTAACAGGAACAAGGTGATGAGTCAGCTGCAGATAAGGTACCAGTTATTTTCACCCCAGACAGGAAAGTCTGGCCTGTGCCTTTTGGACCCCTGGCCTGCCCAGCCCCAGATTGGTATGGGCACGAGGCCCAGGCAGGGGTGGGTGTCATGGGCTCCTCTGTGATGGCGTCTTCTCTGTGAAGGAAAGTGCTTTGGAGCCTATGGGACATGCCCCTGGGGTAGGGGGCTTCCACATGAGATAGATCACCAGGGCTGGGTGCAGCCTGTAGGGCCAGCCGAGTCCCACCCCTCTGGGCATCTCACCCCAGGGGCTGGAGGGGAGGGACTCATTTCCTTCCTCTCAGCAGCTGAGTGGTAGTGCTGATAGCCAGGGATGTGGTGCTGGTGGTTGCCCCTCAGGACCATGCCCCCACAGCCTCCCAGCCCCAAGTTTGCATGCTGTGGGCAGATGGCTGCTGCCTTATCTCTGAGGGGGGCCCATTTTCTGCCAGCACCAAGGTGGGTCCTCATTCTCTGCAAAGTCCAGCACATGTCTAGTTAGACAGATATCTCCTAGAGCTTTTCTGAGAAAAAGCTGCTCACAGCCCACTGTGGCCACTTCCTCAAGGCCTGGGTAAGGCAGGGGTGCCTCTTCCCAGTGTCCTTGTAAAGTCCCCGTGTTCAGGAGCCTGAGCTCCTTTCCTGGGTTCTGGGTGGCTGAGTCCTTGCTTTGTGGCCTGCTTTCCTGTGTCAACCACACAAGGTGGCCCTGGGGCCATCTGGCCACAGTCCCCGGGCAGGTGGTTAGAAGCATAGGTCCTGGACCCACCGGAGTCCTCTACAGTAACAGGCTCTGGACTCCTGTGTGAAGTCCATTCCCAGGGCTCGGTGTCTCTTACAGTCTGATGGTCAGTTGCATGGAGGAAACGGGGGCAGTGGGACGGTCCAGGCTGAGAGCCTGGAGACTCCAGTACCTGCGGGAAATCCCGTCTCCACAGTGCACATTCCCGATACTCTCGTGGCCTCAGGGGGTATCAGGGGTTAAAAGCTGAAGGACCTGATGGCTTCTGGTGGCCCTGGCTCAGCTGCTCTGTCTCCTCAGGAAATGCCGCAGCATGAGGCCATCCAGAGGAATCTAGGGCTTTGCCAGATGTACAGGCAGACAGTGGCCTTCATGTGGCAGCTGCTCCAGATGTGGAAAGGTCATGAGGGCCACTGGCTGCGGGCTCATGCCAGGCAGGAGCAGGCCGCCTGAAAGGATTTGCTGTGGGGCTGCCCTGGGCTCCAAGCCCTGCCGGCGGTGGTGTAGCCGGCACTCTGTTCACGCCCGTCTCTCCTGCCGGCCTGCAGGCTTTATCATCTACTTTGGCTACGGCTTGTGGCACAGTGAGGAGGCGTCCCTGGATGCTGACCAAGCAAGGACTCCTGACGGCAACTTGGACCAGTGCAAGTGACGCACAGCCCCACCCCCTGGAGGACTGGGAGGCACCCCACCCTCCCCTCCAGTGCAACAGGAATCACCCGCACCCACACCCCCACTGTAGCCGAAGGTGCAATTACTTGAACTGCAGCCCCAGCCCACCCTCAGCTCTGCAGCTGGCTCTCCAGGCCCTGGTCACCTCCAGACAGCTGCCTGGCCGGGGCACTGGGCTGCGGCTGGCCACTGTGTCTCTTCACTTCTCTGAACAAAGAGAGCAGGTCCTCTCCTACCAGCTCAGCCCCGAGCTGCTGCACCCTCAGGCAGAGTGGAGGTCACCTTCTCCCCTTATCTTGGGAACCAGGCCTTCCTCCCCGGGGACTGTTCTGGGGTTGAAATTCTGCATACTCCAAACTTTAGCAGCCATCTTCCCGCTCAGCCCCAAACACCCAGCAGTCAAGCCAGATGAGTACCACAAAACAGTGTGTCCCCAGCAGCCCCCCCACCCGCAGAGCCAAACGATGGTAGTACACTTCAAAAGGAAAATCAGGCCTGTGTTTTTTTCCCGTTGTGTTTAGATGGGTCGTTAGGACTGGACCTGGCCCACCCCTCGGCTTCTGAGGGCTTTGCTGTGACACCGCGGCAGCTGCCCGGTGCTGCGCAGCAGGGCTGAGGGCAGCTGGTTCCTCTCAAATGAGGAAGAAGGGATCGCTCCCATTAGGGCCTGGCGGGGGTGGCCGGCTCTGCTTGTCCGTGTGTGTGCACGTGCGTAAACCAGGGACCTCCTTCAGCCCACGCCCTCCAGGCCTGGGCCGGTTCTTGCTGCTCCTGCCGTCTCCCCCCACCGGCTGTGTCCTGAGTAACTGGAACGTGAGACTGTACCTGTGCAGGACTGTCCTCGCGCTGCGGAATTGGGATCTCTTTCCTGTGAGCCGCTGCCACTCAGTCTTGCCCTCCCAAGCTTGGAACCAGTCTGTTGGCGCTTGTGAGGTTCTCAAGGTGGGTGGCAGCTCAGCCCAGGGTCATGACATGTCCGGTCATGGTGTTTCTGGCCCTGACATGAGCTGTCCAGCCTCTTTGTTACGTATGATGAAATTGAAATCAAGCCGCAGCCCATGAAGTTGTGAATCACTCCACCAGATTAAGGTAGGGCGTAACATGAACTTGGAAATGACCACGTCATCACCCCCTGTGGTTGGCGTATTGCTGAGGTGCTTGGGCCATCGGGGAGGTGATTTCCAGGCATATTGCCGTCCCTTCTGTGTGTCCATCATCCGGATGCTGCGGACCCCACGCCTCTGCAAATGGAAGGGTCTGGAGCATCCTCCCCTGCCTTTCTTGCCTGGGTCAGGGCCTGCAGCCGACACCATTTTACACACTCCTTGTAGATGGAAGCCAGAGGAAACCTGGATGTGGGTGGAGCCCTACTTCCATTGAGAGTATAATTCAAGAGACAGAAGGCTGATAGGGGAGGGAGAGGGAGGTGGGCATTTTGGACACCAGGGGAAATGGAAATCCTGCTTTCAAAACTCAGTTTTTTTTTTTCCCATTTCTTCCTAGTCTGCCCTTTGACACAAATCTGGTAGAAAGAAGCCTGATAAATTGAGGGCCCTTATGCTTTCCCTGTGCCAGAAGATTCTTGGAGAGAAGTGTGAGAATTTGTGAACTTGCCAGTGGAGGGCGGGTGGGCGGCCACGGGCTGGGCCTCTGTATCAGGCCTGTTCACCTTGCTGGGAGCTTTGTTCTGATCTCATTTTGAAAGTTCCAGAGGGAGCATCGTAAGAGCCCAAAGCTCCGATTTCCAAAGAGAGGTATTGACATTTATGTAGATTGGTGCTGTAACATACTTTGATAAATACTAACTTATTTTGTTGGGGTTTTGGTTGTCTCTTGTCCTAGGACCTGGTAGTTATTTCCTTGATTTTTTTTTGTTTTCCTGTTATATTTTCTACATAGGTAAAGAGAACTTGAGGGAAAGAATTTCCAAGAAAGTTGAAGTGGTGGGAGAGAGAATCGTTGTTTTTTTTTTTTACTCTAGTTTTTCTTTCTGGCTGAAATTTCCGTGCAAGACAGCACTCAATAGACTATTTAGAGTGGACACTTGAGCGGGCGCCGTGGAGCATTCTGTAGATTGAGAGGGTGTGTCTCCCCTGCTCCGAGTCCCATCACGGGAGCTCGCTGACAGCTGCGAGTCTGGCCTTCCTCACACAGAAGCCTTGAAGCTCCACGCGGAAGCACACCCAGGCTCGGCAGGGATGGGATCCCCCCCGCACCGCCGCCTTAGAGGATGGGCTTCCTCGTTAGGAAGGGACACGTGGGGGTGCCTTGCGTAAATAGTGCACTGGCCGCCGTGGTTTTATGAGGAGTTCTTTTGTACACTTGCCAGGGGTTTTCTCTGCTGCGTGTGAGGGCAGTGATTTAAGTAATGGTGTTTGGAGTAAGCCTCACAATTTTAATAGACTTTTTCTTATCACATCCCTCATTTCTTTCCCTGAAATAAAAATACACACAAGTGAAAAAAAAGGATAGTTTCGCATCTCTTAGTTCCCTTGCCTAAACAAGAATATTCTTAGTTCCACGGCTGGCCAGGATTTTCCTACACGGTCAGAACGCCCACATTACTAGAGGCACACTGGCCAAGGGAGTAGTGTGTGTACTTTTATCTGTGCACCAGCCACAAATACCCACATTGGAAAGACCCATTTGTGATGGGTAAACATCCCTTCCTGTCTCCCACACCCCCTGTGACCACCCTGCATGTGTTCATGACCTCTATAGGCCCACACTCATGAAGCGGCAAACCCAGCAGATCCCCGGGCCCCCTGCCTCAGGACCTCTGCTGAAGAGGAGGGGATGAAGGGGGTCTCCAGGAAGGCATCAGGGGCCTTGTGGGCTGCTGGCTCGGGAGCCAGCTTACAGGAGGGCAGCTCTGTGGTGGGGAGAGGCGCTGTCCAGAGACCAGGCCTCTGCACGCCTCCACCCTCCTTAACCTGTTCACACCCCCTTGGCCAAGCCTTTGTTCACCAGATGCTTTTTTTCCAAATGAAAAGGACAGAGTGATAGACGCATTTTCCTCAGACTGTTTCAGAAAGATCGCTAAATGTATACTGTTGTCAAAATTGCTCAGATCTCCCCCCGCTGTTGGTTTTGTTTTCGCAGCAGCAAAAACTGTTTCCACTGCGGCTTTTATCTTTATCAGGCAACCAGCCACCTGTCCCGTGTGCTGACTAGCACAGTGGCCAGGATCCGATGCCAGTCCAGGGGTGACGGCAGTATGGTGGAGGTGGTGGGCTTCTCCACCCATTCCAGCCACCAGGGCCCTGACGCACTCCCTCCTGCCCCTTCAGCACATCCGTGTGCACAGCTGGAGGGGCACTTGGCCTGCCCACCTTTGTCCAGAGGCGTGGAAATGCTGGGGATGCCAGCTCCTCCCCACCTTGCCCCTGCCGCTGAGCAGGCATTAACCGGCTGGTGTTTGCAGTCCCATGTGGTGTGGCCTCCAGAGCAGTGAGTTCCAGTTGGGGGGCGTGTGGACATGCCCCATAGAGGCCCCGCCCAGGCTTACAGGGCAAGGTCTTGGGCACTGTGTGACGCAGGACTCACCACTAAAGCAAGCCTGCCTGGCTCTGTGCCAGGGCCCTTCTCTCCTGATTCACACATCCCAGTTTTACGCACACCCTTCCTTCTTAATAAGAGCTGACAGCTCAGTCGGCACCCAAGAACCCACACCATGAAGACGGAGTGAGGGGCCTTTGTGCTCAGACCCAGCACAGCTGCACTCTGGGGTGGGTGCGAGGCAGTGTTCGTGTCCATGCCTCTGCCAGTTCCCAGGACAGGGAAATGGCTGGGTGGAGGCAGCGTGAGGCTTGTGTGTGGCATGGTTGCAGAGTTCGCCTGCAGAGTGATCTGAATATGTGTCATGTATAATTGTTATGTGTAATTTAAGATATATCTGTTTGCCATCATCATGGGAAGATACGTAGGGCTCCTAAGGGAGAGGGAGGTGTGCATGCTGTCAGGCTCCTGTGGACTTTATCCTCGTAATGGAACGCTCTATTGATCCAGTGGTGCAAGAAGCTACACTCCATGTGTCATCACGCTTAGGAATGATGCCTAATGGATTTTTAAGGCAAAAGCTGTCAGCCGACGTCCATCATCGTCCCTCGCATCCCGTCTTTCCATGCCAGCGCTTCACTGAGCCACAACGCTCTCTTGCCATCGGGACTGGCTGGGCCTGGCGTCTCAGGGCACAGTTACCATGGAGCCCTCCTGGATCACTCTACAAATGTGCTGAGTGCCAGCTGAAAACCCCACAGGAGATGGAGTACCTTGGTCAAACTTAAAGGGAAGATTTTCTCAGGGTATTTACCAGTGTGTCCAGCAGTTCAGGAAGCAGGGATGGAAAGATGCATTCAGACTGCTAATTTATTAAAAAGGCAAATGAGTTCATGTTTCTTGATGACAAACTATTAAGTTTGGGACTTATTTTCCCATTATTTGAGAAGTTATAATATATATTTAAGATAAGTTTCCTGCTTAAGTTGTGCCTTTCAGCTTCAACGAGTTTAAGGAGCACTAAGGGTAATGATACCAATGAGGGTTGGTTTATTATCAAACCTGAATAGCTGTGGTTTCTCCAGCAAATGTTTTCTTCTACTGAACATGGAGCCATTATTAAGAGTTGTGTGTTTTTTTAATTGTGTACATTTGTATATTTTTTTTGCTTGTTTGATGTTCTATTTTTCTAATAGTTTTCTTATAGTTTCTTAAAGTTGCGACACTAGACATAGATGTCGATGCTAACTGCAAATCAGGCTGGCCTCTGCTGGGTCTCCTGCTTTTATTTCACTGTAAGGACAGTGTAGTCGTCTCCACCACCTTTCAAAAAATGTGAAACTGCCCCGCCCACACCCCGCTCCCCCCCCTACCTTTTTGCTGACATCACTGTGTACAATGACAACTTCCTACCATACTTTATGTTATAAAATCAAACTATTTTGTGGTACATTATCTCACGCTTCCGCAAATTCTAATAAATTCTGTCTATGGCTTCCATGTGCATGGTGTGATCTCAAGAATCCTAGAGGGTCTCTGCTAGGTCCCAGACCTGGCGGTGCCCCACAGAGAGTTCCAATCCTGCCCTGCTTCCCCATGGCCCATGACTTTAGTCCCACCTTCTCACTTTCCTGCCATTTGTAAATGAAATCCTCATTCCAACAGTTTGAGCCTCAACCAGGGAATCCCTTGAGCCCCCATTTTGGATGCTCTGATATTTATTATCATCTCCAGATGATTTGTTTGGCTTTGGGGCCACAGAGGTCTTCCTTCTTCCAACCAAGCTGTTGGGGTAAAGCGACTCAGAGGCTGCCAGTTGTCAGGCATTTGCTGAAAGACTTGGTCTCCGGCAGCAAAACGCCCTTACCCATTGCCACTCCAGCCTGTGCTGGCCTGCGCACACACCATCCCTTTGGAGGGAGCAGAGGGCACAGGGGCTGGGGGGAGGAGTGTAGCCATTTTGGTAATTATTGTTGCTCTCTGACTCCAACTCCCTTGAGAAGGGATCCATTTTTTGCACAGGAGGCAGATTCAGTCAAGTGGGCCTTGACTTCCAGACAGTAAGATGATGCAGTGGTTCACAGCAGCTATACCAGCAGATCTGCTGCCCACAAGAGAAGGTTTGACTTTTGAGTTTTGTCAGCTGATGGATGGTGCTGAAGGCAGACAGACACCCAGGGAGCCGTGTGGATAGCAGGGCCAGCGAGCTGCTCTGTGGACCCCAGCTTGCCTGTGATCTGGAATAGGTGATGAGCATGTGCACCTGAGAGCACCATGCACAGTTCATGTTTGTTGACCACACAGAAAACCAGACCACAGAGCTTGCACGGTGTGGAGGCAAGGCTGTGCAGCGTTTCCCAGGGACACGGGGCGGGCGTGGTCTCTGGCCAGGTGTGAATACTGCAGGAGGTTCTGCTGATGCAGAACCTGATTCACAAAAGGGGCCAGCGTCCCAAAGCAGCCCAGAGAGCCCGATGGGCTCCAGAATTGGGAAATGAGCATGGAGCATGCCTTGATCCTGGATTTTTGCAGGTGTCCTGTAGGACGGCGACCTCTGGTCCCTGATGATGACTTTGAGCCAAGTGCAAGGTGAACCCCAGTTCCCGCAGTGCCACACTGCCATCTAGTGGCTCTGCTTGCTGCTGCGCAGGCAGCTTGAAAAGGCCATGCCAAGTCTTTGAGCTGACTCTTCGAAAACCCTGACCAGTGGCTCCTCAAGAAGGCCCTGTGGGACGATGCTGGGCTGGAGGCTTGAAAGGCACCACCTGGAGAAAGTTTTCCCTTGTACAGTTTGGTTATGAAGCACCTCTGGTCAATCAAAAGCTGCCCCCAGATGGCATTTACAGCAGCAAGGAAGCCTGTGGAGCCACAACCTGGGTTGCTGGCCCGGCCTTTCAAACCCAGCTTCCAGCCCAGCCTTGCTCAGACAGACACCACGCGGAGCTGGGCAGGGTCTGGGGCTGCGGGGGCGGGGGATGGGCTGGAACCAACTACAGATAATCCCATCAGCTCCTGCTCAAAGGGAAAAGTTCAGTTTTACCAAATGAAGCCTGTCCACCCAGCCATAAATATAGCCATTTAAAAAAACGCGGTTTGAGGAGACACATTTGGGAATGAAACAGGCAATATCTTTGCTAAGGAGGGGAACAGCTTTTTGGCTCTTGGCGTGGCAGAACACCTAATTCCAGTGGATTTGGGACTGCATGGGGAAGAAAAAGCTGTGGCTGGGTGGGAACTTACTGGGGATGCTTTTAAATTCTCCTTAAAAATTTACCTGATGAGCATTGGCTGGTTCAGAAGCGCTGTTCCCGCCATGAGGGAGGAGGGATGAAGCCCAGTGCCTGCCTCGTGAATTTGGTGGTGCAGTCATGCGAGAAGGCAGCATGAAGGGGAAGGGGCTGCGTGGCAGGGGCCCTCTGGGTGCCTGTGGTGTAGGTGCCACAGAGGGAGGAGGTATGGGCCCCCAGGAGGTCTGTACACATGCATACTGCAGGGCCGTCTGAGCTCAGAGCTGCAGGGCATCCCCACCCTGCCTGGTGCTGGCACTGGAAAAATATTCCCAACTTAGTGAGTGAGGAAGATTAGCCTGCATCATCACACTGCGTTGAGAGTGACCCGAGCCTGGCCGTCAAAAACACCAGATGTCTGTCTTGGTTTTGTTTTTATGAGGTTTGGGGCAAGAGGTTTGAGAGATGCAAACTGGCTAACAAAAACATTTAGCAAATGTAAGTGAGCTGTGAATTAACACACTGTGTTAACCACCAGAATGGCTTACCAACCTTTGGGGGGGTGGGGTGTGTGTGTAAGCGTTTGACAGGCTCTCACGTGGGCAGGAGCCTCACCACTTGTGGCCATGGATGAGGTGAGGGTGCAATCCCAGAGTCGGCTCGAAGCGTACACGCTGACCCAGCAATGGCTTTTGAGAACAGCCTTCAACTCCAGTCGCAGGTGGGAAGCCGTTCAACCGTCTGGTTCCGCCCCGTGCTTAACTCCGTAACTCCCTTCTTGCTAGGGTGATACAAGCCTCCCACGCAGGGAGAGCCAGGCTCTCCAAGGCTCCTTGGCACAGAGGAGGTCAGTGAATGAGCTGCCTTCCAGAGTCTCCGCTGCCTACTGCAAATTAGCCATGGAAGGGGACGCCACTCTCCATGGACAGTGGAAAGCTGGCTGTAATCTCACCTCCTCATGCCGGTAGCTGCCACCTGCCTTGTTCACCGCACACAGTGAGTTAAGGACAATGGTAAGGGGTCATTATGAAAGCGAAGGGCGCACAAGACACCCCAAAAGAAACAAATGGGTTAGGACACATTGCCAGGTAGATTACTAAGAATTGCCATCGATACCCTGGGATGCCTGGATGACCGAGAGGTGGCCCTGGGGTGTTCCCTGTGAGGTCCAGAAGTGACCTGCGTGTCGTCTACAAAGGGTCTGTTCAGTAATTTCTCAGGAGGGACTTGCGGAACTCTAAAATAACAGCCACTCCCACACACCCTGCAAACCACCGCAGGGAACCTGCGAACCCAGCCTTCTCTCTTGTGACCAGTGCCAGGCACCTGTGGGACACTTAAAGGGCCAGCTGGCTAAACCGGCTGCAGTCCAAACTGAAGGCCATCAGGATGGGGGGAGCAAGCACTTTTGGGTTGAAATGAATGAATGACCTTTTGTGTCCTCTTTCCAGCTGACTCCAGCATACCCCAGCCTTGTAGAGTAGAGGCACTGAGCTCCCAAGTCCAGGGGAGGGGTTGCTCAAGCCCCCTGGGCTGGAAGGGTGGACGCAGGGACCTGGGACCTGCTGAGTCTGGGAAAGGGGATCTCCAGACTTCTTTCTTGGACGAGCACCCGACCCTGGCACACTCAAAAAAGGAGTCCAGCTTGCAAACACCCCCACTTGCCTCCCTGCCTGGGATCCCCAGCCTGAGAGGGACAGGTCTCCAGTTACATCACGTAGATATCACAGAAAGTCCCTCAAGTTTATTTTAATAGGCTTTAGAGTTAAACACAAATATGCAACACAAACCATAGGGGCAGGAAAAAGATGTTGTGACCCCATTCATTGAACTAATCACAGCTGAGGCCACCCCTATCTCCACCTGTTCTGACACTCAACCAGAACCTTGTCCCAGCATGTGGTGGCCAGGGGCAGGGGTGGGGGCAGGCCGCCCACGCATCTCCCAATGCCACAGAGAGACTGGTGGTATCTGGTGGGTCTGTCTGAGGCAGGTGCAGAGGCTGCAGCATCCAAACGTGGAAACGTCACTCCAGCCTAGAGGGGGACAGAGGCAGATGCCACGAGGAGAGAAATCCGAATCCTGATGGCGTGGTGGGGGGGTGGAAGAACTGAGGAGGTGGCACAGCAGCTACCGCCCCATGTGTTTCGGGAGTGGTGATGGCTCAGATGCAGAGCCATACATGATGGGTGTCCGTAACAAAAAGAAAAAACAACACAAAAACAACAACAAAAAAAATGAAGCCAGGGCCATGTGGAAATTAGCTCAAGTACCCAAGGTCAGGGCGGGTTAGGGCAAAGCTCTCACCAAAGTCCACCTAATGAGGAATTACTTAGTGCTAACAATGCTACAACTCTGACCACAGCAGCCTAACACACTGTACCACGTTCTAGCATCACACGGAAGTCAGTATTGCTGTGTAACTGCATTTAGCAGGTGCGGCTATGTAAGCAGTTCCTAATTCGGACAGCTAAGCTGTAACCGAATTTGTGTTTGCAGGTTGTGCCTGCTACAAGAATAAATAATTGTGTACTTAGTCAATGTGGCATGATCTACTCTAATGGAATGCCCAACTCAGTATCACAGTATCATGCAGAGCCACTAAAGCAAAGAGAAATGGTGCTTCCTGTGGATTTACTGTGTACATCCCCAGAAGGAGCAAGACCCTTGGAGGTTTGCTGGAGATGTACCTGAGGCCCGGGAGCCCAGCTTGG
This sequence comes from Cacajao melanocephalus, assembly GCA_963573385.1. Lineage (NCBI taxonomy): Eukaryota > Metazoa > Chordata > Mammalia > Primates > Pitheciidae > Cacajao > Cacajao melanocephalus. The sequence continues at coordinate 29,811 of CAUYLG010077008.1, read as the reverse complement.
ACTCATGCTAGTGCCAGGGACCATGTCTGCCTTCGTGCTGGCCACACATGTGCCGAGTAGGCATGCCCTGGACAAGCCGACCTCGTCCGAGGGCTGTTTCTTCCCTGCTCCATGGCTCCGGCCCCTGCAGGACCCCCTCATGGTTCTTCTCATCTTGGGCCTCTGCTCAGGAGAAAGTGCAGGCTCTTTGTCGTATACAAGGAAACAAGGGCATCATCATCACCATATGTGTTAAAACTACCTCTTTTGTGTATCATGCTCCTAATCTTCCACACCACTACATGAGTACTCTTTACATCCTAATTCTACCATTTTAGAGACAGGTGCCCAGTCCAGGATCTGGTGCCGCCTGGCTGGCTGTTTCACTGCACTCCTCTGGGAGAACCTTCTGGGTCTAAGATGGTAGCATGGTCAGCGGCAGCATTGCCTAATCATCCAGCAGGAAGTGCAAGTGGGTTTCTGGGTGGTTGTGTGATGATCTAGCACAGCTCAGAACTGGTCCCCCGGGACAGAAAATGTTTTTTTCCAGACGCCCCTGCTAGAACCCCTGAGCCACCTCAATGTGCAGTAAAGGGGTTGAGCTGTAGAGCCAAACTGAAGGGGGGACTGCTATGAATTGGGGGCCTGAGGGTCATATTTCAATGAGTTGATCATTTACAGCATTGCATCAGAGCAAACCACATGGAAAGCTGGCGTGACGTTCCCACTCTGTGCCCTAGTCAAAATATAGACCCTAGCAGCAATTTCCTTCACGAGGATGGAGTGCAAACAGGCGCAGTCATCTCCAAGGCCATCCTCACTCTCACTCAAAGGTGATGCTCTGCCATGTTTTCCCAAGGGTGCAACAGTAGCTTAATGACCGAGTCTGAGATGCCATTTAGGAAAAAAGCAAAACTTGTGTTTACAAGACTATCAGAAATGAGTCACTGTCATAAGTCACATCTGAAAAACTGCTAAACCCCCTTAGGGTTTCCCACGGCTCTCCCTTATCCGCTCATGACAGGAGTTATCAATAATTAAAACTTGCGAATGGAAGAATAGTGACCTCACATCATGTTGACTAAGAAGCTGATTGTTCCAAAGGCAGTTACCGTTCACAAATCGCTGGTGTTCGTGTAAAGAGAGTACCATTTGGTGGTGAGTTGAAAGGCGCTTCTTCTCTGTATCTTTTTTTTTTTTTTTCCTTTTTCTATTTTGGGTAGAAAGATTCCTGGGAAGCTAGATAGAAATGCATTTTCGTTTCCCAATAATTCTTAGGCACAAGTTAGAAAACTGCTGACCTTCACTAAAATATGTCAGCACTTCATGTTATAAAAAATGCAATTCAGAACCGCCGCATGTATATATATGTGTATCTAAATATACACACATACTGGTGTAGTACACAAAGATTATTCAATGTATATTGAAAACTGAGCTTTTGTGACTAACCTGAAATTCTGCAGTGAAAGTTCATTGCTCAAGAACAATTGCAAGTGTCTTTCTTTTGGCTCTAACTATGGTAAAACGTTTGCACATCAGACTTTACCGTTTACACGTTCCTAAGTGCTGACACCAGGGCAGTCTTACACGGGGATCAGAGGAGGACGCGCCTTGGATGCATTGGCAGCTACTGAAGCATGCGTGCAGGGCCAGCTCCCGCAGCACCGGGTCAGTGCTCCCTCAGGGTGGAGACAGGAGGACGAGAAGCCGGAGCTCCCGCAGGCCGCGTAGTGGCGTCATCTGGGAGTCGCGCTGACTCTGGCCGGAGAGGAGGGCCCCGAGGAGGAGCCGCGGTGAACGGGAGATGTGGGTGAGAGTTTAATCGGGCTGGTTGGGTCCCCAGTTTGGAGCTTCCAAAGCAGCTCTTCGTTGGTTCGGCTCAATCTCTTCTTCTCCTGGGTTTCCTTCTCAACATATTCCTGGAGGTTAGCATTTTCCTCCGACAGTTGTCTGCACGGGTACAATGACAATCAATCATAACAATCATGCTGGTGGACACTGAAGCTGAGGTCGGGACAGTGAGTGCAGGGCACAGAGAGGAGGCTGTGATGCCCACAGGGAGAACAGGGACCAGGGCCACCCTGTGACCAAGAACACTGGTTGAACCATGATTTCCACTTGGCCCAATGAGCACATCTGTTCCAAGAGCCTCTCTGGCCAACACCCATCATCTCACAGGCCCTCTGCCTGGTCACGGGAGGCACCGCTTTGTCTATCCACTGGAAAGAGCAAAGGCCAGTGATTGAACAGAGGGAGGTGGAGAGCTGGAGTGGGTATTCTGCCAGGAGGCCCCAAGAGGAGAGTCAGCCGCAGAGTTGGCAAGTGACAATGACAACAGCATAAGGGCAGAGACAAGCCACGGGCCTTCCCGAGTCTGCAAAGAAACTGGGGATGCCTTCTCCTGGCCTCCCTGCCCCAGGCTTGTGCCTCCATGACAGCAGGCGTCCTCCCCTGCTGGAAATGCTGCTCTATGGGTCTGTCTGCCTGCTGGACTGTGAGCTCTGGAGGACAGAAGCCAAGGTTCTGCATGCTGAATCCCAGCATTCAGCGGGTGCCAGGCACATAATAGATGCTCAGTTAATGTTAGCTGATAAAGGCTGGTGGGTGAAAAAATGAATCTGAGTTGCTCACTTTGTTGCATTTTGAAGAAGGACAGCACCTTTGAGGAACTCACAGGAACAAATCCATATGCATTTTAAAGCTGGACAAACTGAGGTCCAGAAAGTGACCTCCCTGGGATAAAGTCTGCGCCTGCTCTGCTGACAGGAAGCTTTGCAGCTTCTGGAGCCAAGGAGCCGGCCGCCCCCAGCAGAGCCTTTCCTATGTGCCTCTGAGGTGAGAACAAAATGCCTGCAATGGAGGCTTAGTTACGGAGGCAATGGCTGTGTGTCCATTCCTGCATGCGTGCAAGAGCATGTGTGTGTGAGGATGTACATGTGAGGATAAGCATGCAAATGTGAGTGTGCAAATATGAGGGCATGTGAATGGGTGTGAGGGATTGTATGAGTGTGCATGAGTGGGAGTATCCAAGTGTGTGTGTGAGCAAGCATGCAGTGCCTGTGAGTGCGTGTGAGTGTATGCACATCCATGAGCTGTATGTGCAAGGCTAACACACCGTGGGTGAACGCTGAGGAGCCTCGTTGAGGTGAGTGGGCAAAGACCTCAAAGTGGGCCTGGGTCTCACTGAGATGGCTCAGCCCTCATGGAAGAGCAGCTGATGAAGCCAAAACCCTGCTCTATCCCCTAAAACCCTGCTGTATCCTCACACTGCGCTGTGGGAGGTAGGAGCCTGAACATGCTTCCTTGGAAGCTGGGGCACCTCAGAGCAGGGCCCGGCAGGGACGGGCAAGACCTGGAAGGAAACGGTGAATTTCTGGAAGCCGGGGTGTCAGCCAGTGGTGGCTCTTTTTAGCCTGGGAACACCTAGCTGGCCCTCCTCTCCCAATCTCTTCCAAAAACCACGCCCTTCCCCTCCCAGTGCTACAGGAGGACTCTGCTGCACACTTCTGCTGATTTCATTCTTTTCTCCCCAAGGTGGGGCCCACTGATACGCAGCCAGGTGTACGCAAGGTGGCCACAGGGGTCTGTTCTTGTTCTTCAGGTCATGGGGGAAACAGCAAGAGACTGTGGGGAAAGACTTGTAGCCCAGAGTGAGGGAAACTGGGTAGTGTGACAAAAAGCAGCTCAAGAGGAAAGCCACTTCGTAGGTGACACCCAGCCCACCTACCTGGTGACAACTGTGTTTTGGTCAATCCTTGCTTTGAGGTCTTCATTCTGCTGTTGGAGAACCTGGATCTTTTCTTCTAGGATAATGTTCTTTTCTGCCTATAAAGGATACAGTGTTTAAGAGGTTCTAGCAAGGCCATAAAATAGGGAGTAAACTGGTGCCCTCAGCTCTGGGCATTGGAGGATTATCAAGAACAGCATTTTGCAAATATCAGTTTGCAATGCATTAGTGGGTTGTAAAATCAGGTTACAGGAATGTGACCAGCATTTCTTCTTTAAACGAAATAGAACAGAAAATGCCCATGTGCACCGTATGTAGCAAATTTCAGATATTTTTTATTTTATACATATAGAGTGTTTGAGTGAGTGAGAGAAAGAGTGTGTGTGTGTGTGTGTGCATGCGTGCTTGTGTGTGTGTGTGTTGGGTTCTATATAAAACGTATTTCTTATAGTAACTGTCCCCAGGCCCTTGCCATTGTCAGAGATAGCCATGAATACCACCAGGACCCTCGTTTGACTAATGGTCCCATGGTTCTTCCCAAAGAGTCAACCACACTGCAGCGGCTTTCCTGGCCAGCATGCGCACACGACGTGACATTCTGAATCCATGGACAGACGGAAATCTACATAATGTAAGCACACTTTTTCCTGTTGAGGCTGTGGGCAGCCAGGAATACAAAGGCCAAGCCCAGCTTGGTACATTATCCCAAATCCCATCATCCATGGCTGCTACCCCCCGCAATTGATGCCGTTCCCTCTGTTAGCATGTCCTCAAGGGCCTGAGACCTAGCTGAATACAGTTCCAGTCTAAGACAAATTTAGAAATATTTTTTGAAAAGAATGTGACAAGTTCACTGTTAATGTAGTTCATCTTTTTTTTGTTTCTGAGACGGAATCTTGCTCTTTCTCCAGGCTGGAGTGCAGTGGCATGATCTCAGCTCACTGCAACCTCTGCCTCCTGGGTTCAAGCGATTCCCCTGCCTCAGACTCCTGAGTAGCTGGGACTACAGGCGCGCACCAGCACACCTGGCTAACTTTTTGTATTTTAGTAGAGATGGGGTTTCACCATATTGACCAGGCTGGTCTTGAACTTCTGACGTCATGATCCACCCGCCTTGGCCTCCTGAAGTGCTAGGATTACAGGTGTGAGCCACCACACCTGGCAATGTAGTTAATCTTTACAGAATGTAGTTAATTTTTAAAGTTCCCTATTTGTAAAATGTTCCTTGCATCTGGTATAACCAAACCAGGGGCTCATCTAGGACCACCCACTGCATTTGGTGGCCGTGCCACCTCCCTCTCTGGAAGCATCCCTTTTTGCAGACATCACTTGCAGTGTGGGTGCTTCTCAGTGAATGGGGCAGAGCAGGTGATGCTGGATTGTCAATATTCTGGGCAACTCTGACAAAGAGCGGGGCCAGGGGCCGGTCCTGTGGCTAGGATTCCTAAGCCCTATTCATGGACGGTCCCTTGTCCATGAACAGGGCTTAGGAATCCTAGCCACAGGACCGGCCCCTGGCCTTCCTCTTTAGCAAAGCACCTCAGCCAGCCCTCATTTTTGCTCCTAGGAGTTGAAGTGATTAAGTAGGTTCTTTTTTGCCTGGAAAGGTTTCTGGGATGAGAAGACACACGGGCAGGCAGAAAGCCTGAAGCATGGCTAATATCAGCCAAGTAAACCCAGAGGCTTGCTGGTGACCTGATGCAAATGGCCCAGCCAGGAGTGGGAGGATAGGTGGCTGCTCTCAGAGTGGCTGGTCCAGCACTGGCCAGGCTGCAAGGCAGGGTTTGGTTGGGGCAGGCATGGTCCTGTAGCTCCCCACCAGCCCTAGGCCTGGCCTGAGCTGGAAAGTCCTGGGCTGCTAGAGGGTAGAGAGTGGTCAGCATTGCCCAGAATCTTGACAATCTAGCATCACCTGCTCTGCCCCATTCACTGAGAAGCACCCACACTGCAAGTGATGTCTGCAAAAAGGGATGCTTCCAGAGAGAGAGGTGACATGGCCACCAAATGCAATGGGTGCTCCTAGATGAGCCCCTGGTTTGGTTATACCAGATGCAAGGAACATTTCACAAATAGGGAACTTTAAAAATTGGATGAGATGATCAGTTCCTGCCTGAGACGGCAAGTTAAAGATACAAAACACTTAGACGGTGTAATATGTGGGCCATGTTTGTGCGTGCGCACGCGTGTGTGTGCATACAGACACTGCCTTACAGAGAAAAAGTTCTGGAAAGTATAAGCACTGGTAGGAATATGATGTTATAACCTGCTTATTTTTGGTTTATCTTATTTCGTAGTTTCCCACAGTACATATATATTTTTTGACAGTATCAAAAGTTTATTTTTAAAGTAATAATAATAATAAGAAAAAATAAGAAAAAATAAGAATCTGAGATCCTGGGGCCAACTTCCAGATCAAGATGGGCTGCCCTTGGAAGGAGGCTTCTCTGCTGCTCCCTTTGCACACATTTCTGGGACTCTAGCCCTGGCCAGGGGGGTGGGGGGGATTGGGGAGGTGCTTGTGCCTCAGGGTAGGGGGTGAAATCCTGTGTGTTCTGTGTCCCCTAGGGGGTGACTTTTGCCAGCTCTGCAGGAGCCAGGCTGGCGGGCTGAGGTGGGCGAGTGTCAGTGAGAGCAGGGACTCTGTTCTGGACTGAATGTTTGTGTCCCCTGAAATTCCTTTGCTGAAACCTAACCCCCAAAGTGATGGTTTAGGAGGCGGAGCTTTGGGGAGGGGATCAGATCCTGAAGGTGAGTCTCTGTGAATGGGATTAATACCCTTACAAAAAGGGCCCCAGGAAGATCCCTGGCCCCTTCCGCCTTGTCAGGACTCGAAGCACTGGGCCAGGCTCCTTAGCGCCATCTCCGTATTTGTAAAGCAGCTTGTGGCAGCTGCTCCATAGGCAGCTGTCGGAGTTAGGAGCAGGCTCACTTGGGGAAAGTGCTCCGTGCAGTGCCTGGGTGCCTGGGACGCTGCATCCTGCTGGGACACCACATATCCCCAAGAGAGGGCGTGGAGACAGTGCGATTGCTGGAAAACCAGGGAGAAGCAGAAAGAGGCCACCTGTCAGGAAGGTTTCAGAGTTGGACAAGGTGAGGCTACCTCCAAGATTCCTTATCGGAGCTCCTGGCTTCCCAGAAAGGCCAGCCGTGGGATTTTCTGTTTAGGTGTAAGCAGTGGGCAGGTAAGGGACACACCTGGCTGAACACCATCAGCGATGACATCAGGAACGACAGCAGGAACGTCATGGAGGTTAGTCACTCCCGAGCAAACAGACCAACTCACCAGCTTTTCCAGCTCAAGAATCTTCTTTTCCTGCTCATGTATTTGCTGATTCTTCATCTCTAATACCTGCTTCAGACTCTTCATGTCTTCTTCCAAGTGCTGATAAGGAGCCAATGCAATCTACAGGGGCAGAGAGCCATGAGCTATTGACCAGGGCTCCCGGCAAAACCCAGTATTCACCGATGTCACTAATCCAGCTAAATCCAGCCTCCTGGACCAACGCCCCAATACCAATTGCAACAGCAAAGAGAGAGGATGCTCGCAGCCTTCCCTGATGAAGGGGTCCCGCTAGCTCCCCACTGGGAACCCGTTCTGTGGGGGAGCAGGAGACACATGGCCATCGTCCACTGGGAAGTGTAACTCCGGAAATGCTGGATGCTGCCAGCCCATGCCCAGCACAGGGAACTCATGGGGTAGAAAGAGTAAACCCAACACTGGCTTTTAACATTCACCTGGATGACTGGTAGCTGGGGCTCTTCTGGGTCCCACCTATACCTATAAAAAGCCCATAGGAAATGAGCAAAGTGGCTTAAGAAGCAGAAAAGCCATTTTAGAAAAAGACACATTACAGTAGTGCTGCTGGATATAACAAATTAAAATACAGTATGTCCTGTTAAATTCAAATTTCAGATAAACCACGTTTTAAAAAAGTCAGTAGAAGTATTGCATGGGACATACTTATACTCAAAAATTTATTTATCTGTAATTCAAATTTAACTCCGTGTCTTGTATCTTATTTGGCAACCCTACGTTAGAGGGAAGGAGTTTTGCCAGCTTTTCGGAAAAAAATTCCCCTCAACCTATTAACTCATGCTGCAGCCAATGCTGCCCACATCAGCCTAAAAAGCTGGGGGAGAATGGGATGGAAGGGGTGGTTGGGCGAGGGTCGGGGGTTGCCGGACCATGCTGATCATAGGGGCCCCAGGACCTCGGCTGGGCAATGCTGTGGAATTTGGCACAAGTAACAGGTAGCTGGAGAAACCTACAGCTGCTGTCTGTCTCTGGGGAGAGGTGCTGACAGGAATTGTTTACAAATCCAGGGGAGGTCGTGACCAGCTGTCACTTCGGCCCCGGATTCACAGAGGCCTTGTCTTGGGACGAGACTGCTGAGGGAGCCCCGTGGCCTGGCTGGGGCAGGGTCCCTGCGGGGCTGGAAGCCTGGAATCCAGAAACTACCTCCAGCTGCTCCTCCGTGTTCTTCCTCAAGGCCTCTTCGAAGCGGCGCGCTCTGTCCCGCAGAGACTGGCTCTGGAAGGTCAGCGTGTCCACCTGGTCCTGGAGTAATGATACGAGGAGTCCAGCTGGGGGCTCTACAGCCCGCCGCCGCCACAGCCCAGGCAGCTGCAATCAGCGGGCCACCACTTTCTTCAGCATTCTCAGAGTGTCTCCCTCGGGGCTGAAGAAAGAGGTGCCCAAGGTGCCCAAGGGGACCCCCAAAACCACATGATGGGCATGGTTTTCCCCAACGCCTGCCCCTGGCTCGACCCTTCTTGGCGCTTTGTCAGGAAGAAACCACAAAAACACTGTGAACCGGGGGGCATCTCACAACATCTGATCCTATAAAGGCAGACAGTCCTCAGAGAGAGGCGTCTGGGCCAGGAGGCACCTACCCCTGGATTTGGGAAGGACCACGATGAATGTACTTCAAAGAATCATTCTCATTTATGAAGCTCAATCCAGAACCCTTCCAACCCTCCTTGACTTCTTTCCCTGCCTTGGGATCCCTCACACATCACCAAACCTTCTAGTCACCGAGCCCTGCCATCCTGCCTCCTGAATGTTCCTAGAAGCCACAGACTACCCTGAGCTCAGCCACTCTGCTGGCTCCTTCCTGGCATGATTCCTCTTTTTCCTTTGCCCTCACGCTGCAGTCAAACCATCTTTCTAATGTGCAAAGTGGAACCGGTCCTTCCCCGACCTCCTACCCCACTGCCCTCAAGGTGCCGTGCACACTCCCTAACGCAGCATCCTCCCGCCTCGCCGCCTCCCTCTCCTCTCACGCCAGCTCTCCTGCTGGCAGTGCCCTCCTCCAGCCAGCTGCCTCTCACTCTCGCTTCATTCTGGCTCCGATCCAGCCTTCCTGGCCTGACAGCTGGGTTGCGTGTCCCTGATAGGAGCTGACGTGTCCACACAGTCTCTTCCTCCCTGCTCAGACCCGCTCCCTGGCAAGACTGGCGCTCCCAGCCCTCAGCCTTCCCGTGCCTGTCAGCTAGGGAGGCAGCTGGCTGCTCTCCACCTGCAGGTTGAAGGAAAGCAGGTGTGTCTATGGGGACACCGCGCCTCTTCCCCAGCTCCCGGGGCAGATGCACCTGCGCTGACCCTGCCCCACTCAGCCCGCCCATGACTCTCCACACCACAGGCTGGCAAAGGACCCCTAATGCCCAAGAAGTGCTTCACCCCTTCATGTCTCACTCATAGAGACCAGTCCAAAGCTCTGTGCCCAGCACTATTTCTGTAATATCAAAACATAGAAACTTGGGTGTCCCGTGAATTCTTCTAAAAAATATATATATATAATACACACACACACACACACACAAATATATATATGAGAGACAGAGACAAGGTCTCACTCTGTCATCCAGGCTGGAGTGCAGTGGGTGCAATTTCGGCTCACTGCAACCTCCACCTCCCAAGCTCAAGTGATCCTCCCGTTTCAGCCTCCTGAGTAGCTGGGACTACAGGCACATGCCACCACACCCAGCTGATTTTTGTATTTTCAGTAGAGATGGGGTTTTGCCATGTTGGCCAGGCTGGTCTTGAACTCCTGACCTCAGGTGATCTGCCCCCCTTGGCTTCCCAAAGTGCTGGGATGACAGGCGTGAGCCACTGCACCCGGCCTACTTCTATTTTATTTTTAAGAAATGAAAGTTCCCACAGTGCCATGAAATGCAAGTGCCGCTGCATGAGGGCAGTGCACTGCAGGTGGGAGCTTGTGTCCCTATGAGCTGAAATGTTCATCACGGCCCGGCAGCCCCTCCGGGCCCCCAGCACAGGCCACCTGCTACACTGACTATAAAAATGCCTTTCACTCCTTGGCTTCCACACCAAACCTCCTCGGTGTTGCCAGAGAAAGCATTTCTTTTAAGCCTCTTTCCCTCCGTTAAAAAACAGAACAACAGAAAACTCGTCAGGGAATTATAACATGGGATGGATCTAAAATACCAAACTGTGATTTTTCTGCCTTAGTCACCATCACTCAAAACATCTGCAGGGAGAGAATGTGCTGTTGAAATCAACCTGGGTTGACTTCTTTCTATCAAGCTAAGAGGCACAAAGACACGGCTGGTAGCCTGGCCCAGCATGGGTCACTGGGGAATCGAGCAATAAATAGCATGGCAATAATCATAATAAATGTAACAATGCTTGTTGTTATTACAACAGTTCCAATAGCTGACACTTATGACTGCTGACCTCAGCCACCCCAGGGCTATCCACTTTTCACACGTTATTTCCCTTCATCTGTTCACACCTTGAGAAAGGTACTGTCATCATCCTTAATTTAAAGAGTAAACTAAGGTTTATAGAGGGTACGTAACTCTCCAAGATGTGAAAGCTAGTAAGAGCTAGCACAAGGGGGGTTTAAATAAAAACTCAAGTCTCTAACCACCAAACCTGTTTCTCCAGGTGCCTGCAGCCCAAGGAGGCTGGCTTGAGCAATTCCACCCTCCTTGCACCAAATTACCTCCAGTCCAAATGGATTCTGCTGTACAGAGAGTCACAACGAAAATTGCCCAGTTCAGGACCATTTGGTCAGTGGCAGGGTGCAGACTCCCAGACGAGACAAAACTCTCATTTCTTTGGGTTTGGGATTGGATGGGATTTTTGTGACATCGCTGTGTGGCTGTCACTTTCCTGATCTCTGTTCCTTTAAGGAACTGTCTGTGCAAGATGTGTATACGAGGCAGTCTGGGCAACGGCAAACCACACGAGCACTGTGCGGGCATCACACGTTTCAGCTTTTGAAGAGTACCCTGGAGAGTGTGACCTGGGGTCCCTCCACAATCCTGGACTCTTTCCTTGGTGGGGCAGGCTCAGTGCCATGTATGTTGCCAGAGGAAAGTGAATCATCAAAGAAGCAGAATTCCTGCCTATATATCACAGCTATGGGATTCACTCCCACCATTTCCAGATGGGACTGCGCCTAATATTTAAAAAATAATTTTGTCGTGATTGGAATTGTTACACCTGGAAAGGGAAGCAGGGCCCCCGAAGTCCCCTGGTTTCCCAGGCAGCTCCTCCCTAGGGCTGGGGGCTGTCAACATCTTTTCACAGAAGCAGCTGCCTGGGTCTCTGTAAGGCAGGAAGGAGACCCTGCATTCTCTCCTTGGGGGCCTGCAGGACACCAGGCAGCCCCTCTGGCATCTGAGACCAGCATTTCCTAAGGGCGGCAGTGAGAGGCAGAGATGGTGTTTTCATATCCACTACCTCCGTTTTGTAATTCTCAGAGCATGTTATGTGAATTCTGACCTGCACAACCCTCCTTGCACCATTTCCCCTGCCTAAAACACTCACTTCCTCAAGTCTGCCTCTTGCTTTGAACCTAGCTCAGTTACTCCTTAGATACTCCAGACCACAGCAAGTGCAGAGTACTCTCTCTCAATGTCTGTAGCGCTCACTAACTGCATTATTCATTTAGTGACGGTATGCGTTACCTAAGGTTGTCTGTCACTATTTGCATCACAGCTCTCTGAGCAGACAGCACATTTCTTAAGGGTAGGGAGTACGACTTATTTACCTTATATTCCAGTGTTTAGTACAGGATTTAGTACACAGTAGGTGCCGAATGAATGTTTGTGGGTGGGAATGATGATGCTGCCATTATCTCGATATCAGGTAAGAAAATTAAAGAAATACTAACCTGCAATGACAGCCGCAGTTTTTCAAAATTTTCTTCCAATTCTTTCTTTTCAAGCTCATGAGTGGACATCAATTCTGGAAAGAAGACATCAAATTGTTAAGTTTGTCTTTCTTTTGGAAAGGATAAAACAAGGCTCTTTGACAGACTAAGACCAGAGGCTTCAGGTAAATAAATGACTCCTGTGTAGTAGATTCAAGCCTAAGGGGGACTCCACTGGTTTGAAATTGTATATGGTGACTGGGTTTGTATTTAGGAGAGAGAAAGAAAGAAGGGACTAGGGGAAAGGGAGGGAAAAAGAGAAGATGGGTGCAGATAGAGCACACACAGAGTGCACACACTACACACACACACACACATCCATACCACACACACCACATACACACACCATACACACACATCACATACACACACCACACACACACATCACATACACACACCACACACATCACATACACACACACCACACACACACATCACATACACACACCACACACATCACATACACACACCACACACATCACATACACACACACCACACACACACATCATACACACACACCACACACACACATCATATACACACACCACACACCACATACACACACCACACACACACATCACATACACCACACACATCACATACACGCACACCACACACACACATACACACACCACACACATCACATACATGCACACCACACACATCACATACACATCATATACACGCACACCACACACACACATCACATACATGCACACCACACACCACACACCACACGCACACATCACATACACGCACATCACACACCACACACATATCACATACGCGCACACCACACGCCATACACACACACTTCTACCACACACAATCACTTACACACATACCACATACATATCACATACACTCATACCATATGCCACACACATCACACACATACCACATGCAAGACACACACCTACCACATATATATACACATGACATATACACACCACATGCACACATATACATTTGCCACACACACCCACACACCACACACACCACGCGCACCTACCATACAGACATCACATATACACACACCACATACCCTCCATACACACCTACCACACACATCACATACAACATATACCACACACAAACCTACCACATACACATCACATACACCCACCACACACCACACACACACACATCTCCCACACACATCACATACATGCACACATATGCATCACCACACATACCCCACATGCCACACACACACATCTACCACACAGACACCTACCACACAATCACATACACACATTACATGCCACACACTCATACACACCTGACACATACACACTCACCCATACACACACTCCCTCACATACATATACATACGCACATCATGTCCTCTACACCCCCACATACACACCACACACATCCCACATACACATACATACCATAAACAAACCTACACTGCACACCCTCTACACACACACACCCCACATACTCCCACACACCCCCACATACATACACTACACATACCACACACATATATACCATACACATCTACCACACACATACACCACACACACATTACACTCTCATAACCCACAATGCCCACACCCCCCAAATCCATACACATTTACACAAACACACATACTTACATGCCCTCCACATCTTTACAGCACCCACATCTTGTACACAACACATACCCACACCCCTCACACCATACACCACGTACACACACCACACACACCACAAATACACTCCTCATGCCATACACCAAACACACCACACACACACCCACACACTGCACACACCATAAACACCCACACATACCACACACACACACATCCCCCCAAGTCTCACCACACACACACACCTGCATCCCCCCATATGTCCTACCCCCCACACCTGCAACCCCCCATACCTCCTGTCACACACACATTTACAGACATCCATATCCCCTCATACCTCCCACACCACACACACACACTCTGTCTTCTACATCGAGCTGTACCACCATCCTGCCCAAGTCAGATCCTTTGTTCACGTTATTCATTGATTCTCTAAACTGTCCTTATGGCAAAATAACTACTAGGTAATTAACATTAAATCCCATTTTCTTCCCCTCCCAGGATCACTCTTCCTTCCCATTTCGAAGCAGCCATCTGGGGCTGAGGAAAGCGGTGTTTCCAGATCAGCGGAGCTGTGAGCAGCCATCCTGCCAGCCAGGCTCGCCAGCCAGCCTCAGTGCTGTGTCTACACAGACACCTTGGTAGCCTCTTGGATGCACTCTGAGAACCACACGTCCCTGGGATTTGCCTCCGCAAAGATCTGGAGTTAAGACAACTCAGATGCAAGGAAGAACTAATTGGACTGGTTCCTCTTGGAGGGTTTGAAACAATTCTGTTCTGTGAAAAGTGTCATTCCAGCAATAATTTGCAAGTTAGGCAGAAAGAGATGTCATGTAAGAGTTATTAAGCAAATGGATTCTATTTTCCTCCAGATGGGAAGAGTCTTATTAGCTGGGTGAAGCCTATCTCATTCTGGCTATACAAGCAATTCGTTTTCATGTTCTAACAAGAGGGAGGAGGGTCTCATTAATCAGCCTGGATCATATGCTAAGAATGGCAGTGCACTGGAGAATGACAATTACCATTCTGGCTGGCGTGAGCTGCAGTTAGGAAAAACTTGTGGTTTTCATTGACCCAAATCTTTTAACTAACGGTGATAAGGGTCACTAAGAAATCCAGCTGTTATAGCTGACGTTTACATTTGAAAAAGAAAAGTTTGTGTTGATTTCATTGATAGAGAACCAGCTGGCCTTTCCGGTCTGCCTGCCTCTGACTAAATGATTAGTTTCATAGTCATTGAGAGCAGCACCCTGACCATCATAACACATTTTTTAGCTACCATTACCTACACCCACCTGACCTTATTTTTAATTCATTATTTATAATTCATGTTTTAAAAAATATTTAATCATTTTAAAAATATTATAATTCAAAGACCTTGAATGTGGTGTCTGAGTGAGACTTCATTAGTCAGAAAAATCTACCAAATCTATTTATGTGAAAATCCAGAAAAAAAAAGGCAACACCATGGCTCATTGCACCGTTTCCATTCATGTTCTCTCTCGTGAGACCAGCTTCCTCTAGTGACAGATTTAACCACACTTTCAAAGAACTCCAATGCCTCAAAGGAAAATAAGAGGCAGTATCCATTCTGAAGATGATAAAAGTCATTGCTAATATCTGTGTCTTCATCATGTACTTCTTTATTTCAAGTTCATGACGCTCTGTCTCATGCTTAATATGGTGTTTAACACAATGGTTCTCAAGTTTTCCTGCATACTAGAATCACCTAGGGAGTTTTAAAACCTTCTGATGCCTGGGCTGCACCCCGGAGCAATTAAATTGGAATCTCAGAGGTAGGAGCCACACATCAGTATATTTTTAAAAACTTCCAAGTGGTTCCAATGTGTAGCCAAGGGTAGGGACCAGTACTCTGAGTGTGAGACACACTACCAGGAGCCAGGAGATCCATTTAACTAGCCCCCAGGAAAATACTGTCCCTTGCCTCCAGCTTGGTCACTTACTAATAGTTCCCAGAGGGAGCGGGGGTGGTGCTTGAGGGCGACAGTAACATGCACCTTGGTTATGGCACACTGGGTCTTGTTCACAGAGAACATTTTTACAGTAACAAAAACTCTGGGCTGGGCAGGGTGGCTCACGCCTATAATCCCAGCACTTTGGGAGGCTGAGGCAGGCGGATCACCTCAGGTCGGGAGATTGAAACCATCCTGGCTAACACGGTGAAATCCCGTCTCTACTGAAAATACAAAAAATTAGCTGAGTGTGGTCGCACACGCCTGTAGTACCAGCTACTTGGGAGGTTGAGGCAGGAGGATAGCTTGAACCTGGCAGGCAGAGGTTATAGTGAGCCGAGATCACACTACTGCATTCCAGCCTGGGCAACAGAGCGAGACTCTGTCTAAAAAAAAAAAAAAAAAAAAAACACGAAGTACACTATTTCCATGCCTAATTTAGACAGTGGCCTTCAAGCGTGGCTATACATTAGAATTAGAATCACCTAAGGAGTCTTAAGAAATCTTGATGCTTACACAGCACTACTGATCAAGGACATCAGAATCCCTGGGGTGGGACTGAGTCTGGCATTGGTCTTTTGTTACAGCTCCCCAGAGGACCAGGAATTCCAGTATTCACCAAGGTTGAGGACAACTGCATTAGAGGAAAGAAGTAGCTACCTGGATCTTTGATTCCTATCTCCTTTCCCCAGGAGCCAACAGAAAACAATGCACCAGGAGGGAAAGACAGGAAAGGAAGGACAAGAGAGGAAGGGAGGGCTCTACACGCCTGCAGCGGGAAAGCTCGGCCTGCACCACCCACCCCTGCTTGCTGTACACAAGGCTGGGAGCTACCTTGGACTTTGTGGTCATGGTCATCCTGCAGGATCGCGATGGCCACCGTGTGGTTATTTTCCATCTCTAGGAGAGCAACCTCATGGCTCGCAGTGAGATCTTCCACCTGGAGGAGAGTCGCGGTTACTGGTTAGACAGAGTGCTGGGGAGTATCCTTGCTGCTTGGAGAGAAGTAGAATTCCCCGAGTGGAAAAGGTCCGTGACCCAAAGCATCCATGACAAGTCACAGCCTCGAGCTGAAGGAGGAAAGTCGGACTTTGGTGGTGATGTGGCAGTCCCTGGAGCCACAGGGAGGTCACTGCCACAACCTGGCTCTTTGCAGGAGGGTCCAACTCCAGGCAGGGGATTGCTGCCTGAGGTACTTCTTCAGGGTCCTGAGTGTGGCTCCTGGACCATCCCTTTCCCACTCCTATTCCATCCCCTTGCACTTTGATGATGGCAAAGGAAAAGAAAAGGGTCCTCCCTACAAGGTGGTCTGTTTCCCAGTGGCAGGGGGAGCTACAGTACACAAGGTAAGTGGGGGAACTAATACTTACTAGGCTGCCCAAGACAGGTTACTCTACTTAACCCTCAGAGCCACCATATGAAGTAGATCTTTTTATGCCCGATTGACAGATGTGGAAACAGAGGCTCAGAGAAATGTGAAATGTTTTCCCCAAGGGCTAATACACGGCAGAGCTAGCAGTGGGACCCAGGTCTGCCTGATCCCAAAGGTGAAGCTCTTCCTAATGCGCTATTGCTTTGTGTTGACCTCCCCCAAGCAAGACCAGCAACGAACACCTTAGGATTCTCTCATCAACACCAGGTCAGGCTGGCAGGTCTGTGAGTCTGTGAGTCTCTTTTTAAACGTAAGGTTGCCCACCAGATTACAGCTTGGATCACCTGCGCAGGCAACATGGGAAGGGAGCTGCTTCCCAGCTGCAGGAACACTTCTAGGAGTTTAACCGCAAGTGGTGCAGGCAGTCCAGGATTCTTCGTTTTCACGTTTCCTGACCCCGTTCCCTACCCCTCACCTGCCTGCCTACCAGGTTTACTGTTATTGTTATTGTGGCTATTGTTTTAACTTCAAATGTATGACTTGCAGGAGTAATTGCCTAAACCGACCTCTCCCTATGATTGCAAATCTCTCCTGGATACACTACATCAGTGTTTATCCAAATTCTCTGTCAGCGACACACTGCAAAAATGACCACTGTACACAGTACCACAGCGTACACACCCACACACAACCACGCCCAAACCAAAGTTTCACAAAAACAAAACCACCCTTTCCATTTGCAGAAATCTGCTTTAAAAATGTTTCCTCTATTTTGTTTTACAAAATGCTAGTTAGAGGCCACTGAATTTATTTCACAAGCTCCTAATGTGTCCAAACTTGGCATTTGAAAACCACTGAACCAGACAATGTACACTTGTCTTGAAGTTCCTTGGTGGCCCAGGTAAGAAGACATTGCTTCTGGCTGGTCATATCAGCCACCTCTGAGGCCCCTTCATTTCTCTGGGGAGAATTCACAGGCTGACCTTTAAATGGAGAAAGGTCTCTCCCTGAGAAAGGAAGCCTGCCTGTGAAGTTGACACATGGGGATATATTGTTTTTAAAAAAGGTGGATTCCCATTCTGGATACTATCATTTCATCAAGAAATGATCCCAACTTCTCTCTCTTACGGTAAACGAGAACTTCATCCACTAAAACAAATATCACTGGCAAAACCAACAACAGACCCATGGCATTAGGAAAGCCGCATTGCAGCGTCAGAACGGGTGTGGTGCACTCGCACTTAAAGGCCGTTCTTGTGGTTCCATGGCATTTAAAGGCCATTCTGGATCAAACGATATTTGCTTGAGGCTCAGAGCTATGAACCCACCAGCAGAAAGGCTGATTACAACAGTATTTAACTGTCCAATTCCTATTTACAGGAGGTTTTCATGGAATCTTTGTCCAAAACCTTTCAATCTGTTGGAAAAATAAATCACTGGTTAAAAAAAGGAAATACCTTTTCTTTCTGCTCCGTTACAGATGTCATTTAGGCCATGGCACATTATAGAAACAGATTCTCCTACACTGTTTGGAGGGTCGTTATAAAGTTTAGGAGCGTGAAAAACCTTTCATCAGTCCTTGGTGTAATTCTAATTTATTGGGCGCTTACACAAATGATCATGGGTGGTTTCAGAAAAGAGAGAAAGGGGGAAGAACTAAGTTTCAGAAGAGTCCTGGGAGGTGGATGTGCCCTGACTGGCAATACTACATGTGTCTGTGGCTTCAGTGTATGCCATTCTGGCTTGCTGGAAGGCATGCCTTTGATTCAGTAGTGATGGAATATTATGCTCATTGTATTAAGGGTAATGGAATGGCCTGATATATTCTTACAACATTTCAGAGGTGCTTTTATGAATGAAATACTGATCACCTAACTCTAAAAGTTCACATGGAATTAGAGAAATACCCAGTATGTTTGGAAGGAAACCAGTGAGAGCTCATGAGTCAAAATCTGCTCTTTAGTAATTTTGGTTTCATGCAACTAATGGTTTTTAAAGAATGTTCTCTCAAAGAGGAAGGAGCTGTCTACTGTTGGCCATCCTCTTTCTTGTCATAGGAGGAATCCATATAACTTCTTCTCCTGTGGTTCTTGGCTTCTTTCTAGAGCACAGGCTCACATTTATGAAGCAGCCAGTAAGAATTCCCAACCTTGAAACCGGAAGGTATTGCATGGGATTTAAATAAGCCGACCCAAGAAAAGAACAAGATCTTTCTATGCACTGAATGTCACCAAATCAGACAAAAGTGCCCGACCATCATAGCCTATGACAAACTTAAGCTGGCTGAAGCATCCTTCTCTTCTTTTAGAACCCTGGTGGGGCCCCTTAGACCACCACTGGGCCGTCCTCTTCCCTCCAGAGTCAGAGTTCTGGGCTGCGCCATGGAGGCGTCTGTCAACACGGCCGTCCGCTAGTCCTCATTCTACGGAGAAGCAGCTTCTCCCTGTGACATGACTCCATTCCCACATCTGCCTGCTATTCAGCTGGGCTGACTGACAGCAGAGCACAGGCTTGGAAGGCCACCCTCTCAGACGGGTAAGAATACAGCTGTGGGTCGACTTCATGTAGCCATTTACAAAACCTAGTGATCTGGGGCTTTTGCAAGTCACTTAGAGAAGACTTAAGAGTTCAAATGAAGAAACGTGTGCTTTATATGGTCTCAGCTTCACTCATTAAACCCAAACCAGATTAAACTCCCATTTGTGCTCATCCACATGGGATGAGACAGAGGGAGCCTGCCCAGGCCCCACTCTCTCCCATGCTCTCTGAATGGCTTTCCTTTTCAGATAACTAGGGGGCCCTCCTTCACTTGGTCCCTGCTGACAGTGTCCTGGACACCAGCTCAGAGCCATGCCAGAGCTCCCAGTCTGCTGTCATCCCATGCCGGGCAGTGCCTTTGCCCCTCTGCAGCCCACCACGCAGGCAGGTGTTGACAGAGGCCCCATCTCCACTGCACGGCCTTCTTCCGGAGCATGGAATCTCTGGGCTGTGATGGGAGACTCTGGTGCTGGGAGACAGAGGGCCCCCTGGGATCTCTTTCTATTGGATTAGAGAGAATGTGGTTTCCGCTGCACAAATGTGAGCCTGCTCTGCAGGAGGGCTAAGGAGGCATAATGCAGATGATGGACAAAGTGGTCTCTACATCTGGATTCATCCTGGGATGCTCCTCCTGTCATTTAGTCTAAAATGATTTCCTTACAAAAGCATAGAAAGTGTGTCCTGGATATGAGACAAAGCAAATTTAAACTCCAAAGGCTGAGCTCTGCTGCTCCCTGTGGAGGAGGAATCTCTGCTGAGACTTGATGGAGCAGACTCATCATGCGTCCAGACCGGCAGTCCCTGCAGTGAGTGGCTTTGGAGAAAGTCGTGGAGTCAGACAAACTTAGGGTCTTGGAGGAATGGGTCAAAAGTCACAAGCCTGATCCTTGCATGCCAGGCTCTGTGGCTGCCTGTGTGTGGGGACAGTCAAAGGCAGCCCAGAAACCAGGGCTGGAAGCTGGGCTGAACATGTTTGGGGCAAAAAAGAAAAATGCATATGTGTTACAGTGAGTCTGTTTTGCAGGCTTGATAAAGGGAGCCATGGCAATTTGGCATCTGTTACCGCGCAGCTTGCTTTAGAAGGAGAGCTGACTTTCACACATTAAGCACCTTTATCGTTGTGCCTTTAAAATAAAAGTTATACCTTGTCTTTAAACTCACCTGAGAAAGCCAAGAAGCAACGTCACTCCCACCCCTCCCTCAGCACTCCAGCCAGCGGGGTCCTGCAGCTCCCACGATGCTTGTGGCTCTGGGTCCTGGCTGCACACAGACATTCCCCAGGAGAACCCAAAACAGTTGGCTGCCAGGCCTCATCAGTAATGCTGATTCAATTGGGGTGGGTGGAGGCCGAGGAGGGGTGTTTTGCTATTTCTCCAAGTGACCCACCTGTGTAGCCAGAGCACACATCATGGCAGAGAGCCGGTCCCTGCCGCGTGAGATGGTGGGGGGCCAAGCAAGAAGCAGCTCTGGCTGACTTTGTCACGGGGGAGGTGCTGCTGCAAAGCCAGAGGTCAGCCTGCCTCGGCCGGTGAGTCCCAATTTGAGTAGAGTGATATTTGCAGCCTCAGAAAAGCCTGCGTGTCAGAACCGCAGCAGTACCTGCCCCTGCTGCCAGCTGCTGGGGGCCGCCGGGTCATGAGGAGATGACAGACCAGTCAACCTGATTTTTTACTTTTATTGATTGATTGATTGAGATGGAATCTCACTCTGCCACCCAGGCTGGAGTGCAGTGGTGTGATCTCGGCTCGTTGCAACCTCCGCCTCCCGGGTTCAGGCGATTCTCCTGCCCTCAGCCTCCTGAGTAGCTGAGATTACAGGTGCACGCCACCACACCCGGCTAATTTTTGTATTTTTAGTAGAGATGGAGTTTCACCATGTTGGTCAGGCTGGCCTTGAACTCCTGACTTCGTGATCCACCAGCCTCAGCCTCCCAAAATGCTGAGATTACAGCCGTGAGCCACTGCACCCAGCCGTGAACCTGATTTTTAAGGTTCCAGAAGGACACAGATATCACTATCTGTGGGGTTAGCACTGCCCAGTGCAACCGTCCCTGAGAAGGAGGCCCCCAGAGTGGAGAGTCCAGCATGGAGCCTGAAACCACAGATCATCCTCGTGTCCATGTCAGTCACCCCC
Source organism: Cacajao melanocephalus (assembly GCA_963573385.1). NCBI lineage: Eukaryota > Metazoa > Chordata > Mammalia > Primates > Pitheciidae > Cacajao > Cacajao melanocephalus. The sequence continues at coordinate 8,325 of CAUYLG010077008.1, read as the reverse complement.
TTGAGTCTCCTCTCCCACGAAACGGGAACACCGATTCTATCTGGTAGTTAGATTACTGGCCTGGGGTGCATTTCATCTTCCTTTTTTCCTGCATGTTCTCTGCTAGAGAAGCTGAAGCCTGGAGAAAGAGCCAACTTTCTGCAGCAGGAGCAGAGTCAGGGGCCTGAATAATTCATAGGCTCGACTCTGGTTCCCCCAAACCAATGGGTTTCTGTAGGAAAGAGTCACTCACATGTAAAGCATTCAGATGTGATTTCTGACACTTCCAGCTGCGAGGATGAGATGTGAAATTCTCAGTTCCTCAACACATTGTGTGCGTTTTTCACCCGCATTACAGTTCCTTGGACACTTATCTCGAAGCTTCCTCAGTGGATAGATAAGCAAGCCCACATTTTACAAATCTTACTATCTTTTGCAGTATCCCGTCATGGTGCTTTGCTAAGTACAAGGCACGTTCTAGAAATATTCTTTGCACAGGTGAATGAGTACATAAATGAACAGCTTTTGCTATCATAAAAGATCATGAACAGAGCGCAGAGCTCTCATACAACTGAACATTTTTGAATGATGCCCAGGTAGCTTATATAAGTCATTTTCATATGGAAAAGTCAAGGGCTTCTTTCCTTTCATCACTCCAGTTTGAAATCTCTAAAAGGCCGCCATGTCCCACTTTTAAAAAGAGATGAAGCGGCTGGGCGTGGTGGCTCACGCCTGTAATCCCAGCACTTTGGGAGGCCGAGGCGAGCGGATCACAAGGTCAAGAGATCGAGACCATCCTGGCCAACATGGTGAAACCCCGTCTCTACTAAAAATACAAAAATTAGCTGGGCATGGTGGCGTATGCCTGTAGTCCCAGCTACTCGGGAGGCTGAGGCAGAAGAATTGCTTGAACCTGGGAGGCAGAGGTTGCAGTGAGCCGAGATTGCGCCGCTGCACTCCAGCCTGGCGCCTGGCGACAGATCGAGACTCTTTCTCCAAAAAAAAAAAAAAAGAGATGAAGCACATCTCTCGGCACATGCTTCTGCGCAGGTGAGCCCTTAGTGAGGTGTCCTGGCCCCCGAGTGGACATGCTCCCATCAGCAGTGCCTCTGCTCCAGGTTCCACCACGAGAGCCTTCGTTCAGGGTCTCCTGCCTGCGGACCACCTCTTGCCCCTTCTCCTCACCTTCTGGCACCTTTTCAACCAACCCAGACCTTTGGTAGACATGGGTATAAACGTGTTCTGTGTAAAATTGGGAACAAATAGCCCATGGATACAGAGGCATAGGACAAGTTGGTATTCATACCAGGTTTGAGATGTATAAAGAAGCTGTAAAATAAGCCTGTAGACAGCAGCCCGTGCAAATGTCAGCCTACAGGAGGTATGACAGCCTGGGAGGCATGATGTCGGCGGCTCAGTTTCTCATCTTCACACCAACAGGTAACTTTAGCTGTAACCTATTCTGTTTGCTAGTTTCTATGGCCTAATCCACCTCAAACAGGGAGGTTGTCTGGTTTTTATAGGCCTCTGGGAAAGAAGAATGACTGACCTGAGATACTGTATAGAATAAAATGCCGTAAAGTAAGAGTTTTTTATTACAATGACAGTAATTAGTATTACTCTTAAATTCCTCCTAGGTCCCCTAAGAGTCACAAGCCTCTTCTGGGGCAGTGGGAGGGCTGAGTGGGTATTGCCGTCTATGATGTCCACTTAGAAGCAGCCAAGGAGGGTGGCCCAATGGTTTCTGACAACGAAGGCCACTCAACACTAACCTGAATGTCAAGTGACATTTAAAGGGTGCTCTTCACAAATGTCAACTTACCTTAAGCACATTATAAGCCCACTATATAAAGCAACACACCAATTAGAAGGTGGGGATGAAGGCATCGGAGCTGGAGAACTTAGAAGCAAGAGAAAAGAAAGGAGCAGTGCTCATGGAAGCAGCGTGCGTGCATGGAATTGTCCGCCCAGCTCTCATCAGCGCTAACAGCAGTCATGGACAGGGTAGCTGCCATGGGAGTGGGAGCATCTGCCTCCTTCCGGCTTTCATAGTGACAAGCTCCCTGGGAATGGTCCTCCAGCTAGTCCGTGGATGCACTTTCCTCTCCAGTAAGATTTCCGGTCAAAGGTTAACTGTTGCCATTCTCTGAGCACATGGATATTGTGTGGTACCCTGCCAGGCATGGTTCCAGGTGCCAGGATCCCACAGGAGACCTGGCAGGCAATTCTAACTTAGTGGTTGACAGCAGGGAGTACTGAGTGTTAACCTGGCTTCTCCATGACCAGCTCTGTGAATTCTGGCAACTTATTGAACCACGGGGGCTTGGCTTTCTCCCTGTAAAACGGGAATAAGAATGCCTTCCTCGTTCGGGCGACCGTGAGGACTAAGTGAGTCAGTTCATGCAAAGAGCTGAGAGCAGTGTCTGGTGCAGGACAAGTGCTAGACACACGTTTGCTTGTTATTCTTTCTGCCCTCATGGAATAGGAAGATGATAAATAAGGTAGAAAAGCAAAATGTATGTGTGAGTGATAAGTGCTGAAGGACACTAATACTGGGAGGAGGGACAGAAAGAGTGTGTATGTGGTGAAGGAAGGAATGATAATCTTGGATAAAGATCTCACTGAGAGGGTGACATTGGAGAAAACTCTGGAAGGGAGGGTGAGAGGGAGCCATACACTGTCTAGAGGGAGAGCATTCCAGGCAGAGGGCACAGCAAGTATGGAAACCCTGAGGAAGAGTGAAGGAGGCCAGAGGGGCTGGAGGAGAAGAGAAGAGGGGGTACAAAGGAGAAAGCAGCTCAGAAAGTGAACTGTTCAAAAAGCTCACCTACTGACCAGGACCTCTTGCTGCTGTGGCACTGGCTCCCCTCCGCCTGCCGCCGGCATCACCTAACAGCAGAGCTCGAGCCGCGCTGCACACTGACCTGCTCTTGGTGCTGACACCCGATGCTGAGCAGCTGGTCACGGTGCTCCTCCTGCAGGCGCGCCATCTCCGCCTCGAATTGCAGCTGCAGCCGCTCCTCCAGCTCCTGGAGCTCAGCCTGCTGCTGCCAGCCCAGCTTCTTCACTTCGTCCTCAAACCGTCTCTCCAGCTCCTCCTTCTCCTTTTGTAGTTTCTCACACTTTGCTGTATGGAAGGCTGGGCGCAAAGCACAAGATCTGTCTTTAAAAAATGGGTAGGAGGCATGGGAAGGACTCAGCCTCCATGGTCAGATCATCCAAGCTGGTGTAATAAACAGGGCGAGGTCCTCTGACTTCTGCAGGGCTGCACCGTTTGTAAAGTGCCATCCTTTCTACCCATTAGATCACCACCACAGACCCTGGATGTTGAGGAGAAGCTGCAGCCTCCCGGAGCTCTGGAGACTTGCCCAAGGTCATCCAGTGGGTGGAAAAGGAGCTGGGAAGGCAAATTTGGGCTTTCTGATTGCAAGGCCATGAGGGCAGGTTTTCAGAAGGTCTGTGGACCACAGACATAAAACATATGGGGTGTCTGGCAAAAATGTAGATGCTGAAATGTGCCCTGGGTCAATCAGCCCACGAGGCAGGAATTCAGGATCTCAACTTTTAGCAAAGCCCCTGGCCATCAAGGCTTGAGAGCTGCCACTGTGGAAGCTGGGGACGGGAACAGGGCCTGCCACCTAAGGCTATTCTCTTCTGGCTAAAATGCCAAACAGGACAGTCTCTGAGAAGGTGTGGGGGTTTCCTTTCAGGTATCCTGAGGTTTTCTGCTCGGTGTCTCTTTGGCATAGGCACTGCATCCCTAACCACAAAGTTGTGGTTTGCTTCAAGTGTGCCAGCTGACAACATGGGATGGAGCAATGACAGCAGCCACCATGGCCCCTGCCTGAGCTCCCCCTCCGAGCCTGCTCTTAGTGTCTGTGCCTCCCCTGTGCTGTGGGCAAAAGCCGAGTGCTTCCATTCTAAAGACCTCTTCCTGAACTGCACACCTGCTTCCAAGACCTTGACAAGCTACTACGTCTAGGTCAAATGGGGCTGATTACATACACACCCAGATGCAAATGGCAAGGTACACAGACATCATTTACATTCTGCAAAGGTCTGCCATGCTCACTGCTCTGTGCTACAAACTGGGAGACAATGGCATTTACATTAAAATAGAGTGAGCAGGTATAGGTGCTGATTAACTGTAATCCACACCCTAGTGCTGGTTAGCGATGACAGAAATATACATCCAAGGTTGCTAGATAGCATTTGAAACACCCTCATCAGAAGTCCCACGCTAGAGAGGCAGCTAATTAAAGGGCTTCTTTGCCACATTTGGCTCTGAGAAATTTAATTAGCATAAGGGATGTTCACGTTTTTTTCCTCTGGTGAGATAAGTGGTAGATTGAGCAGACACTGTACAGGCACCTTGCCCTTGGGTGAAGGGTGTGTAAGAACCTGGCCAGCCCAGCAGCCTCACAATGTCCCCAGCGGTCTTCCTAGCCTGCCCGAGGGCTTCCATTGGGCCAGTGTCCCACATCCCATCATTTAATGGAGGACTCTGGTCTGCCAATGCCATCACGGTGCACCGAGGGCAGGGCGGTGGGAGCTGCTCATTCTGTGTGCAGGCAGTCAGGAGAGGCACTGTAGGCAGAGAATGTACAGGCAAAAACCAAACTGACTTAAAAGACCTCTGGCTTTTGATTAGCACCTTGCACCAATAATTCTAAACAATATTGGTAGAAAAATACTCCTCCTCAAAAAAGCTTTTGTTGCTCTAAGTTCTGAACAATTTCTACAGTGACTTACCTTTCAGGTTTTTGAACTGTTGAGGGCTTTTCATTTTTTCAATCACACACAGAGAGAAAACATAGAAGTACAGTATAAGGATACTATTATATAATAAAAATAATTTTAAAAGGACCTTTTTTTTTTCCTGGAACCATTTGAGAGTAAGATGCTGACCTGCTGAACGTGAGCCCATCTCCCAGTGCACATTCCCTACAAATAAGAGCTTTTGGACTCAACCACAGCACTGTCACCAAATTCAGGAAAGACACTCTGCTACAATAGTGCCACCCAATGCTCAGACCCACTTAAGTTTCACAAGTTGTTCTGATGACGTCCTTTCTAGAAAAGGACTTCAGTCCTGAATCACGAGTTCCATCAAAGGAGGCTCCTGTCTCCTTAGTCTGTGTCAGGCTGGGAGAGCTCCTCAGTCCTTCCTGGACTTTTAGAACCTGGGTTTTAAAGACAACTGGCCAGGAATGTTGTAGAATGTCTCTGAATTTAGTGCGTCAGATGTTTTCTTCCTATTCCATTGAGCTCACGCCTGTTTGGCAGGAATATTATAGAAGTGGCATGAATTCTTTTCAATTAATACATCTAAATAATATCTTGAAAATGGAAATTTCTTTTTAAATTCTATATGTAGTGAGTCAGGAAAATAATGTGTATTACTGATTATTATATGGTGATGCTGAAAATAATTTTGTGGTATAGACAGGGTGTTAAAAGTGGTCCATTTGGGGTATCAAATTAGGTGTGCTCCTGAATATAAATATTAGTGTCACATCTGCTGCAAGTAATCTTTTACCTGAGGTATTTCTAAGGAACAAAGTGCTGGAAGGCAGCAAGCTTCAGAGCACAGGTAGGAAGCTGACATTTTCCTTGCCTGCTAGTAATTATTAGTATGAAAGACAAACTTGGTCAGATACTTTGTGATACCTGGTACTGAGGTCATGGCAGGGGGGCCCCAGAGTCCTCCCCTTCCTCTGGTCACTGGAGGCTACCGTCCCCACACAAGGAACTTAATGAACAATGACTGATAGGCAATGTGGCTCGAAGGTGGTGGCAGTGGTGAGGACACGCCTATTCCCAGGAGTTCTGAGACCCCAGCTTATTCCAGCTCCAGCTCCTTCTAAAGACCCTCCAACCAAAAAAAAAAAAAAGCGATCAGGATTCCACCAGGGAATTGAGCTAGCGAACAAAGCTCTCACGATTCACAGAAGAAGTAAGAGGTACATATGTAAAGACAGGTTTATCCTGGGATGAACGGGTATTAAGAGAACAGAACAAAGACCATACAATGTCAATTAAGAAACAGTGATAGATTGACGTAATGTCAAATTAAGTCAAGTAGAGAAGCAAGAATTTTATCTACCTTGGGAGAAAGCACAGAGTCACCCTACAGACAAAAACTCGAGCCCCTGCTGCCCACTAGGGCAGCCCAGGGAACGAGCCTCATGTGGACTCCCCAGTGCACGGGGCGGGTCCGCAAGGTGCTCTTGCCTCTACAATTCAGTGTGAAGTAGCTTCATAGTGTCCTCTGCCTCACACATCATGTACTTATGGATGGGATAAGTAAAGCAGTGACCTCGATGTGTTTGCTTGTATTTAGGTCTACCAAGAAGCTCACTGAGAGGTGACACACACGGCCAAGGAACATGAAAAGAGGGTAAGTGCCCTTCTTGCAAATTGAAGCAGGAAATCGTTTTTCATCTACAAGGCTGATAAAGATGAGATGTTCTGCGAATACAGGAAGAATATGAGGAAATTGTCACTAGACGGATTATAGGTAAAATGTAATTGATACAGCTACTTTGGAGGGCAAAGACATCTTTCAAAATGTAAATGACAGGGACAGCAGCATTAGAGGTGGGAGATAAAGAATCTGGGTTTCTTTTAGGGGTGATGAAAATGTTCTAAAACAGATTGTGGTGACAGTTTTCCACAACTCTGAATATACTGAAAACCACCAAATTGTACACTTGGGTGGATTGTATAGTATATGAATTATATCTCAATAACATTTTTACTAAAAGAGAGGAAGAACATTTTTAAAAAACTAACGAGACGTGGAATATATCTCAGAGGATAAATTTAGATGTTTTTATAGAAAAAAAGTTCACATTCTGATTTTAAAACTCTATATAATAATGGTGAAGATAAATGCTGGCAAAATGAAACAACAATGAAAACGCTACCACAACACTGTTGTCTACATACACACACACACACGCGCACACACACACACGGATATACAGCCATGCATTGCTTAATGATGGGGGTATGTTCTGAGAGATGCTTTATTAAGAAATCTCATCATTGCGCAAACACCTTGAAGTGTACTCACACACACCTAGATGGCACAGCCTCCTTCACACCTAGGCTAGATGGTGTAGCTACAAACCTGTAGAGCATGTTGCTGTACTGAATACTGCAGGAAGTTATAACATAATGATAAGCATTTGTGAATCTGAACATATCTACACATTAACAAGGCACAGTGAAAATGTGGAATAAAAGACAAAAACCGGAACACCTACATAGGGTACTTACCCTGAATGAAGCTTGCAGGACTGGTGAGTGAGTGAGTGATGAGTGAATTGTGAGTGAAGGCCTATGACATGACTGGGCACTGCTGGAGACTTCACAGACCCTGTGCACTGAGGCCACACTAGATTTATTTAAAAAAACATTTTGCTGTCCTCAAATAAGTTAACCTTAGCTTACCATAACCTTTTCACCTTACGAACTTTTTAGTTTTTTCAAACTTTTTGACTCTTTTAAAATAACACTTAGCCTAAATGCAAATATACTGTAAAGCTGTTCAAACATGCCTTTTCTTTATATCATTATTCTAAAGGCTTTTTTCTATTTTTTAAATTTTTATTTTCTTTGTAAGCGTTTTTGTGAAAAACTAAGACACAAATGCACATATTAGCCTAAGCCTACACAGGCTCAGGACCATCAACAGCTCTATCTTTCTCCATCTTCCAAACTCCACATCTCATCCCCCGGAAGGTCCTCAGGGGCAGTAACAACCACGGAGCTGCCACCTCCTAGCGAAACAATGCCTTCTTCAGCAGTACCGCCTGAAGGATCGGCCTGAGGCTGTTTTACAGTCAACTTTTGTGTTATAATAAACAGAAGGAGTGGCCTCTAAAATAATTATAAAACTATAGCATCTTAAATACATAAACCAGTAACAAAGTCATATGTATGATCCAGTATTAGGTACTGAACATAATTGTATGTGTTAGACTCTTATACAACTGGCAGCCCGTTAGGTCTGTTTATACCAGCATCACCACAAAGCTGTGAGCAAGGCTTTGGGCAATGAGGCTCTGACATGACTCGGTGATAGGAATTTTTCAACTCCATTATAATCTTGTGGGATCACCTTGGAACATGAGGGCTGTTGTTGACTGCAATGCTGTTACGTGGTACATGGCTATACATGGGACCGAGGAACCATTCTTTTTTTTTTTTTTTTGAAAGAAAGAAAAAGAGAGGAAAGAAAGTGAGAGTGAAAGAAAGAAAAAAAAAGAATGTAAGAGAGAAAGAAAGAGGAAGAGAAAGAGGGAGAGAGAACGGGATTCTTGTTCTATTGCCCAGGCT